>JAAAKL020016520.1:0-10994 GCA_010016065.2 Carybdea cf. marsupialis auct. non (Linnaeus, 1758) | reverse complement strand
TTGTTTACCTCTATTCTAGTCCATACAATTAGTGGCTTTTGTTAGCCTTGTATGGTACTACGCCTACTAAAAAAAAAAAGAATACAAAGGAAGAGGATGATTGAATCTAGATCTAAATTTTCTTCCGTTGAAAAAATGGGAACTTCAGGCGGAAATTGCTCATCCTTCAGGAAATGATAAATCGCTTGATACACATGACAAATCTCCCAAATTTACAGTCATCTAGTACATAGTTCATGTGCATAGCTTAGCAATTTCAGGGGTGTCGAAAATGAAATTAAAAGGGCACTTTGGACTTGAGTGATATCAAATAAACCGAAGTAAAGAAAAGATTTAACTTCCGTGCTCAAAATATTATTTTCTATTGTTATACTAATTTGTGAGGATAGCAAGATACAAGTATGAGCTTGAAGAGTTCCATATTTCATTGTAGTGTTATGCTTCAACCGAAGCTCAAAGTGTGGTAGATCGTACCATATGATCTCCCTCACCCACCCTAAGCGCCTACAGCCTACCACCTAATTTATTGTAAACGTGTGAAGTCAATGATTGGTCGAGCTCATACTTTTGCAGGTTAAAGGAGGCATTGGGTCATGACTCAGAATTCTAAAAAAAGACATCGAGTGGACGGCTTTTAAAACGGATGCAGCTACATAATAACAGAAAGTGATAAGTTAAATCTTGTTGTCTTTTTTGGCAGTAAAAGTTTCGGGAGGATAACCTCCCCCCGCCCCCCGCCCCCGCTTTCGTGATGCTTAGAAAGTCCTTTTGATTAAATTTGGCGTCGTGATCCCAGAGTTGTAGCCAGCCAGAAGATTTAACTTATTTTGGTTTTTCATGTGTTTCCAAAAGTTATTGTTCAAATTTTTAATTCCAATTCCAATTCAACTGACCTTGTTGACTTCTAAAGTTCCAACCAGTAGTTCATTTAGTTTGTGAGCAACGGTTCTCTTTCACATACCCGATGTTTCAGCAATCCGTTCTCAAGGGGTTTTCATTGCATTTTTGCCTGCACTGCATGCATTTACTGTTTCCGACAAGTCAAAATTTATGTTTAAAGCTTGCACCAGACCTGTAGACGTAGTAAATATCAGTGATGCAAGAATATCTTGTTTGGTATTTTTGCACAGCCTTTTGAACTCTTTATGTCGCAATTCTAACTGTTACTATCGACACAAGCGCTGTCAGAAGGTAATATCCCGTTTTTAAGCCCAGGGCGTATATTCTGGAGTTAACGTGTACTGAAAAACACGTTCTATTATATGTTATTTCTAGATTTACAATGTCTTGTTATGTTGTGAAGCCTAACTGCCATGCATTAGTAAGGAGAAAACAGTATGCGAGGAATGTAACCTCAGATGGTGGCGATATTTTGAGAGTGACTTTGCAAGGATTTAAGCAATCGAGCAAGATAGAGATGGTTATTACAGAGATTATGAGTTTCATAATCTCTGGTTATTATAGTGAACTTCATGGGTCAGATTTGCATGATATGATAAGATTTGATTTTTTATGTGTTGCTATTATGCACAACCCCGTTTTGTGCGTTGATATTGTATTCTCACATCTTGTACGTCTTACCTATGGCCTATTCTGTGACATAAGGCGAAATCGTTGAAAATCCATTGACGGCTGAGCTACTACTGCCCTTCATCTGTCTCTATCCCCTTTTTTGTTACCGTAAATTCTTATTGTTCTCTTCAAGAAACCCTGTCCTCCATAGGTGCAGCCTTTATCAATTTTACATATTGAGAACTAAATGATGAGGTTTTAGTATATTTTTTTCTAAACAACACTCGTACGCAACACCCGTACGCGACACCTGTACCCCAAACCCATACACGACACCCATATGCCACACCCGTACGCAACACCCGTAAGCGACACCTGTACGCAACACCCATACATGACACCCGTACGCAACACCCGTACGCAGCACCCGTACGGAAATATCGCTTTATAGTCTCGTTCTAACAACGAGAAACGTTATTTTACTCAACCCATTGAAACCGAAAAGCACTTCGGCGTATCTGTCTATATCCTATGACCTTTATGTTTTATGCTTGGCAAGCAGCTGCTCCAACTTTTTGAATGCTCTTTTTTGGCATAAATGAAGCACACTTTATAAAGGACGTTCGTAAAAACCGGTATTCGAAAATAGGACCCAAGCTATCGTATTGCTCTTCCAGCTGAAAAACTGTACCCACCATGATAAAATACTGATCGCCACATTTATCCTCTGATAACAAACATTTTTTGCTTGTTCGCAGTTACTGCTTTCGAATCCCGTTAGTGGCATATTTCGTTTTCTCTGGGAAATTTTTCATGTTGTTACTTTGAATCCCTTCTTCTGAGTTCCGTAACGTTTTTAAACCAAAGTTTAACGTGAGCACGTATGCCTGTAGACCAATAGGCTTACAGGATCCATAACAAGCAATTTCATGGACTTGCACTCGTACGCGCTAACGTCTTTACCCTCTTTTGAGGAGAGAGAGGTATTTTGCTCATAGAAGCACTTCCTGTTATCACGTGCAGATGGAATGCTCGCTATCACAAGAGTCTTGAAAGAACTTTACACTTCGATTTCCAGATTTCCATCAGAGAGTACAGTGATCACGGCTTCAAAGACTGCTTCGTGTCCGTTATCACGTGCAACTATAGCTGTACTTTAGCCTGCGCTCATGAAGTTTAATAGGGGGAATCAGCGATCGTGTTTCCAAAGTTTGTTTGTAACATAGGTTTCACGGAAATTATGAAATCTTAGCACCAACTACAACGGCAACTTTGGATGCCAAAGATCATTGAATAGACCTTTTTCTATGCAACTTTAGGCGGCCGTACAAACTTTCGAGGCAATTTAATATATATTTGGACGTGAAATTCTCTAGTTGAAACAATCGTTATAGAAATAAGTATCTACAAAAATTCGGAAAATGGCCATTAACGTAATTTGTGTCAGCGAAACGTAATTTTGGTCCTCGTGCATTAGCGAAAGTTTATACTGCTAGAACAATTTTATCTTAAAAGTGGTTTACAAAATGCCCCATTTAAAGAAAAACATTGATAGCAATCTCATCAACTCAAAGAAACATGAGAGGTTTCTCATTTTGTGGAGTATGTAATTTTGTCGAAGATTTAGTTTCATCTTTCATCTCCTGGGAACTAGAAGTATCATGTCTTCAGCGGTGAATCCCATCCGAATCAAGACTTGGATACTTAATATTCGAATTGAATAGAACTCGTAAAGTGACAAGGAACTTCGATTTACATCGAATTTCACATTTATAGAATTCGGATCCATATAAATCGAATTCCAGTAACACAAATGATCTCTACAAGAGTGGCTTATTATGATAAACATAGTGTATAATACGTTTATACTCCTAATAACAGGTGACATGCAGAATGTTTTAAAAGTTGCAGCAACGGGCTGATTGTTGTCTACAACGACTGGTTTGGCTGAAATCGACTCGGAACATCGCGATAAGGACCCATCAAAGGATTTAACATATATGAAGAATTAAACAATTCTCGTAACTATGGACCTGGAACAGGAGAATGCATCACCTAAAAGATTACTGTTGTCGGTGTTAGACCTACCTACCGTTTGATTCAGATTACTTGAAACTATCTGCACCTTAAATTTCTGTTCATGGGATGCTCCTATGTTTAAATCCACTGCTAAATAAGTAGATACTTTATGAGGTATCGAATCAGTTTATAGGTCAAGAGAAGAAGTTCTCCTACTAAGTGATACGAAAGTTCCTCTAAGCGACTGTTTAAAGTATGGACGTCCGTTTGGAAAAGAGGGCACTCAAAAAGTTTGTATCCGCATTGATGTAGATGGTATTGTTGTGGAATTAACATGAGTTTAAATTTGTTTAGTTGGCATTTTAGTGCAGTTCTTTTTACAGGGGACACACTGTAAATGCGTTTGTGGTGAAAGGAGCAAACGTATGGCAACATAGACAATCATACTGGATTTAATAGACAGAAAATTGAATCCCTCGTCTTCATTTTGGAGATTCCGTCTTTGGGTTTGAGCGATTTGGAGATTCGGTGTTAGTGGGCGAAAACATAAATTGATTATTATAGTTTGTAAGGCATTCCACTCGAGAGGTTGTTTGATTTTGATACTTAGTCAAACTAAGAAAATCTCTCGATAATATTTTTACACAAATGTATTTTTTCCTATTTTTGAGCTGTAAATAACGTTATATTTATATTTGAAAGGAGTTTTTGGGTGCAATGGTTAAGAATTTCCAATCAGCTTGTCGTTGAGTTGCAGCAATTCGCATAGACACGCCTTATTTTCTGTTTACGTCCCATCTCAGGCTGAAAGGTACGAGTCCGGTCGACACACTCCTGTAGATTGTATGAAATCCCTTGACAGACAATACAACAACTTTCGGATAGATTGGGATGAGGAAGGCCAAATTTAACCTGATAAGAAAGTAAAAAAATGAACATCTTAATATATATAGGATCCCTTCTTACATAACATGTTTACAAAACTTCAATCCTCAGGTATTATCGCAAGCCCTTACCTAAGAAAGTGTTACAAATCTTCAATGCGTACTAAAACTCTTCAGTATTTATCAGTACCTGTCTTAAAGTTACAAGAACTGAGAGTTCTCCAATGTGAAGAAAACACATCAATCGACAGCTGGTAAATGTAATTTGGTACTTTAGCAGGCGATAACTCTATGATTTTAGTATCTAGAGTCTTGTGCCTTGTAAATGAGTTATATTGGGATATAAGGTCTCCGTAATGAAAGATAGTTTAAAAACTTCTTCTGTGTCCATGCTTGTAAATCAATTCTGCTACTCTTTAGAATTTGTTTCCTGCAGAAGCCTCCGTAGTTTTCTGTCGAGAGATTAGCATCGCATAATTACTCAGTAATTCGTGATTGTATCTTGCAATAGTGTCAACGTGATTGCTCATTATGTTCTATTAATGTTCTCTGATCCACCAGCCCTCTTGTGCTTGTAATGTATAGCCATATCCATTATTGTTATACCCCTACCCTAAATTTATCATGTGCTCGTTCACAGCTCATTTCAGCTAAGGGTTAACAATTGGATACCGCCGCTGAAATATACCACGTTACAGTTCGCGGTCCAACCGATATATCATACTGCAAGTGCTAAAGTTTTTATCAATGTTTCACGTAGAGCTGAGGAAGTCAGAAATAGACGAAACATGGTCTAAAATACAGCTTCCTTTTTGACATAGTATTCTTTATGATGTGATTACTGAAAGCCCAAAGCTGTAACTGCTCAGTTACCAGCTTCCAGCTTGTTGTAGGGATGTAAGGGTGAGAGTTTGTTTTTCAGTATGGACATGCCATCAAAATAGACGGGAGAGAATTCGTTTTTGTTCTATAATCACAAGACATGCATCAGTTGGGGTTATGGGTTTTTTTTATTGTATTCACCCTGATCAAGGCCGAAGCCACTACTAGGATATGATTACTGTTCCTTTTCGGATGACGATATATTCATGCTTTCTTTTTTATGCTTACTATTCTTGCTATTCATGTATGTGGTCTCCCCTCTGTCCTATCTCTCGAAACATAGTTTCCCCCTTCACGAGAGCAAATGACAGAGGACAGTACCTCCCGGATCGTGGAAGGCAAGCTCAGGGTCGGTTCGAACTTACGACCCTCGGAGTGTGAGTCTGACACTCTACCACTATGCCACTACTTTTGTATGGAAATACTTTGATTGGGTATACTATGGTATTTAATCTTGAATCTTAGATAATCTCTTCAAAGCTTATATGATCATGACATAGGCCATTGAATAACATGTATCAGACTTATCAGTTAGAAATTCCAGCCGCTTGAAACATTCCCCGATCAAAGCTCGATTTTTTCTCAGGCAAATGCAAATGCAACTATCGGCGCAAAGTTGAGTCATACCCCTTCCCCTTCAGACAGTACAAGGTACTCGCCTATATCTATCTTTAGTTAATTTATGATAAATCTTCTTGTAATACAATCCAGACCACAAGATACGTCTTAATTACATACAACTGACTTCTAAAAGTGCATTACGAAACATTCAGAACTTATTTTGCACGTAATCAGGACAAAATGTACCAAGGTGAAAGTAGTACCCAATGTTCCTCTTTGGCGCGTTGCAGTCGACTTGACAATAACTGGGCATTTAGGAAAACTAGACATCATCAAACATCATACATCACCAATTAAACGCCATAACAGATTTCAGGGTTTTGATTGAATAGGGATGTCGTAGACATACATAGCAGCTAGATTACCAAACTGGGACTAGTGACGTCGTTTTGTGGTTTTCTCTCCTTCCTTGAAAATGAAGTTCTGTCACACTTCAGTAACACTTCTTTCAACAGTTCCTTGGCGTTGACCTAAGCCTGATACTATAAGATTTACCAGCCAGTATTTGTACACAAATGTGGCAATTGAACCGTAAGAATATACGTCTAGGTTTACTATCGATCTTAGCTTAAAAAAGGAAGGCTAAGTATCAACAACTTGAAAGAGTAAAGTGATCTTTGTTGCTGTCAAATCAGTTTTCAGATATTCTGACTGCGTTAACCTCATCCTTGCTGTTAACACCACAAGGTATTTAAAAGCCAAAAACTGTTTTAAGTACTTGGAAAATGAATCCGTTAGACTGCAATGTCGGCTTTACCTTTATTTTTTCTGTGAACGTTGCTACCGCTTTGACTTCCCAGGTATTTAAATGATGTCTTTTGTAGCAGCTTTATCGAGCATGTGAGTGAGATCTCTCAGCTCATCTTCATTTTTTTTGCAATTAAATCCATGTCTTCAGCAAAGCGTAGGCTGCTGCTTGATGATCCATTGATCCGTACATCAGTTGTAAAACCTTATAGCAAATCCAAAGACGAATTAGAGGTAAATAGCCAAGGCGTGAGAATACAGCATTGTCGAACTCCAGACATGACATAAGCCATTCAATTGCTTAACCACTTACCAGGACTAAGCGATTTGCGTGATTTTATTGGGACAACTTTTGTTAAAATTTCCGAGGTTGTGTTGCATTTTTACTTAATTAGCCGGAACTATAATCCTTTATGTTAACGTTATCGAAAACATTCGTTAAGTCGATCAAATTGAATGTAAGTGTTATCATTTCTCAAAAAGTATTTTAAGATGGCGTATTTGTTCTGTCTTGCTACATCATTCATGGGAACGTTCCGTGCGTGATCTCGTTGATGTGATATTGTTGGTTTCATTAGATTAACTTCTAGTCCTGCTTCACATTTACGTAAATTTTCGGTAATGGTAAGACAACATATTTCAGCTCAGTTCATTAGGTTATTTAGCAGTTTTGAGCGCTAGGTTGTAGATTTCTCATGCTCTAAGGCCCATGACTTCATGTCGTAAAATCTTTAGCCGATTTCTATAAAACTTCTATTAAAATTCTACATAAAATAAACATAAAATCGTTGTTTAATACTGGCCCAAGAACTTGAAGGTTGCAATGTGAATACAATAGTTTTATTAGCAGCTATTATCCAAATTTTAATACTTGCTCGAACTATGGCAGAAATTTCTCATTAAATGTAAGAATGCTATTTTAGATGCTTCTAGGGTCAAATCCCTCCTCCTTTGAAGTAGATAAAGACACCTCCACTTCCTAAATTATTTTATGTGCAGATCAAATTCAGGTATCAAATATGCACCCTCTGTAGTCTATTAAACGTTGCGTACTTGGCTTCCTCTATTATAAGATCGTGCCCAATGTCATGACTAGCTATGACAACAAAATTATTGATACAATTGTTCTATATAATGACATACGTGGCATATAAATCACAATAGTCAATTTGGTTTCCACACGTCTAAACACAAGTTCAAATCAGGACCGCTAAACAGCTAAATTTCTATGTCATGTATGGGTGATCAGATATCATAGCATTCATACATACATAAATAGGTTTATCTTTTTTTAACTGTCAAATATTTTAAATGTCTTAGTTGTTATTAAAATATACAGACGCATTGAGAGAGATGGGGACATAGATTGTATTTTCAGTTGAATTTATGGTCTGCAGTGATATGGGATTATGTACAACAGTCAAACAGGGAAGACAGATTAAAGGGACTAAATATAAACTATAGTCTTCCACCCATTCTAATACTTACTGAAAGTCTATGGGTTGCTAAAGTGGTACCTATTTCTTTCCATCTTGAGTTTAATTTAATCTCAGATGTGTAACTAATCTCAGAGTGAAAATTTTTACTTGAGACAAGGTTGATGTCAACTTCTTCCTTTTTTCATTCCAGTTTTTTACCAATGTTACATTTGATTCTACCTTCTAATCTGCTTCATTTGAGTTTGCCACGTTTGCAGAACATGAATAAATCTTATTTAATTAAGGGGAGTCTGTCCATTTGTCTGCATGCTCTCCAATATCTTCCCCAAAATTTGGGAGAGAACTTCTGAGGGATATAGAATGTTAACTATGAAATTTCACCGCAGTGGACCTCCGGGTAGTAAGGCCCAACGTCAGGATCATCCCAGGATCAGAGCTAGCCAGCAGGTCGTCAATAGGAGGCAGTTAAAAAAGAAAAATGTATTTCCGCTATTTCAAAATGATATAATAAATTACATTTGAAAAAGAATATAAGTGATTTTTCAGATTGAAAATTACTAATGTTAACAAAATATGACGAAAGCTGTGGTGTACACAACCCCACAGCGAGAAATTGAAATGTACTTTTGCTGCTACTGTAAAACTTGAGTAGACCCTTATTAATGTGAGTTACATCATAAATCTTATTCTGTAGAAATGTAATCTACCCTGAAGTTCTTCAATAAGAGACTTGATGAAAAGTTGAAATGTGCATTAGGCAGAAAAGCAATAAAGAACCGATCAGAAAAAAGTCAACTGACCAAACTGATCATGATTTATCTGCAAATAATTATTCTATTATTTTTTATTATATTAATATAAAGTGTTGCTAATTCCATTTTTACCACTGTGCAATGCCGGTTTTGGCAGCCAGTTTATTATCTATGGTCTTATGGCTTAAAATGGAGGGTCGAGAAATTACATGTCTTCCATAAACGTGTTTAAGTATTGGCTTCATGTTTATATTATGGGAAAAAACATGCATCAGTTTCCAGCGCAAAAACAACAAAGGAAGTTTTAGTATTAAATCTGTTGGAAATCATAAAAAAGCAATCATAAACAAATTAGTATTGTTGACATAAGTAGTTCACCGGTGTTAGTCTTTAAGATTATGGTATGTTACGCTCAATACTTCAATGGCGAGTGTGCGATACTGACCGAGGATTGAGAGGTCGCCTATTATTTCAGTGCCGTAACCACTGGGGGGCTGGGAGGGCTATAGCCCCCCAATAATTTTCAAGGTGATTGAAAGATTGAAAGGGTTTACGTACCGTCAGTTGCCTTAGAGCTTAAGAATATGTTCTGCTTGATATATTGAGAAGTCTACTATGTTATCCCGGTCTTAAATACAAGGCAATTTTAAAGTATTGCATAGGCAAACCATCCTTTCTCGGCCACGCCCTCTGCCACGCCCATTGGAAATGGAAAGCCCGGTTTAGCCCCCCCAATAATTATTTCGTGGTTACGGCACTGTATTTCCTATTTACTTGATGAAATCCTTATTACGATCGCAAATCTAGACAATACAAACTTAATCTCGAATCGAATTTTAGATGTGTTGATAGGAAATGAAGCAGGAAAACCCTTTACTCCCTTAATGCAAGTATGCTCTAACTAGACAGTCACTAAACCTTATAAGACAACACTGTGTAGTTCAAGGCTCTTTCTTTCTACCAAGGTCAATAATTTTTCTAACAGGATATGGTACTGAAAACATGTAAAGACCTTCTATTGCTGAACAAAACCATTATTTTGTAACTCGGCCATACAGACAATGAAATAGGTAATCTACAAAATGTGACGTAAAACGATACATCTTTTTATGATGCAAGTCTTGTTGGGAGTTGTGATGTGCCATGATGCTGGACCCTAGGCTCAGAAGAAATAGGCATCACACTATAAAGTTAAGGAAAGCTTTATGGTAATAACTTTCGTATCTTCTCTTGTTGATAATGTACTGTAGTGTGATAGCATACATTTTAAAGACTGACCTCTATTGCCTTGGAAGAAGGAAAGAGGCATTTCGATTTCATTCCACCTCCAAGATTCGGATCACAATTTGAAGGCAATCGCCGTAATTCAATTACGGAGAGATGGAGTAACTTAGTATCTAGAGATGCAATCTTTTTACTCTAGTAGTAGCCAGCTTTTCTAACTGTTTCAGTCCACCTCAGACAGCCCCGATCTCATAACACCTTTTAATGCCACGTCGGAGACACTTCGTCCGCAAATTATCTGCACATATGACAACGTTATCATCCTCAATAAACCTGAATCAGACGTGTGTGAGGTCAGTAAGGGTCAAACATGGGTCAAGCTAAGTGTCACTATCTTGCAAGCTTTATTAGGTTCAACTTCGAGATAGGATTTGGCCAAAATATCCCTGATGGAAACACGTGTGATACTTGAGCACGTAATATGTCGGTAATAGGGTGTCATGTTGGAGGTGTATTTAACTTAAATAATTCCTCAACATCGTACAACTATGACAAAGCGGCTTTTCTATAAAAAAACTTATCTGTAAGAGCCCTCCCTTCAATTTAAGCAACACTGAGTCTTCCATTCATCATGACCGAACAAAAATGAAGACTATGTTTGTACAAGAACACAGCATCAAAAAGATGGTTGTAATGGTGCCAGTAGTAACAGTAATACGAAAGTACTAGATGCAATAGCAGTTCCAGCAATAGTAGTGGTAGTAGTAGCGGTAGTGGTGGTAGTAGTAGTAGTAGTAGTAGTAGTAGTAGTGTTAGTAGTAGTAGTGGTAGTAGTAGTAGTGGTAGTAGTAGTAGTAGTAGTAGCAGTCGTTGTAGTAGTGGTAGTAGTAGTAGTGGTAGTGGTGGTAGTAATA
>JAAAKL020016519.1:0-10995 GCA_010016065.2 Carybdea cf. marsupialis auct. non (Linnaeus, 1758) | reverse complement strand
ATGTCTTTTATCTACTTAATAATTGTTTTACAAACAAAAAAAAGTGTACTTCATTGACAACTCTTTTCGAATCATACTAAACGAGTCGCTTTAAACCCAAGTTTGCCGACAATGTAAAAATTGTCATGGATAGCTACTGCTCTTGAATGAGTTATGTCCTGTGTTGTGTTCCTAAACTTTTACTCACGATTTTTGTTAGTTTGCTAGGAATATCTCGTAAAACAAAATCGTCGCCGCCTTTGAAAGACAGACAAAAACTACAGGAGTCTGAGAGCGACCTGCTACAATCTAGCTTTTGCGCCAAAATTCTCTCGTCCAGCAATATGATCGGATAATCATAGAGATGAGAGGATTTGAAATTATCAAGTTTTAAGGGATACTAGAGAAATAAAATCAAGTCCTCTCTTCTCTATGACACTTTCTACTTGCAATGGACTGTGGACGGCATAATGGGCCGACTGGCAGTTCTTCCATGGTCAGGTCACATGGCACCGACAGGCTGGTCTCCAAAATTGCGTAGAGCAGGATGCCAAGTCCACCGGTTGAGTCTCAGGAGCCAATGTGACGACTGGATAAAGTGAACTATGTTATCACCGTGTCAAATAGCTAAATTGGCAGAGTAGTACGCTGCGAATGCGTGGGTGCTGGCTTCGAATCCCGGAGCGGTGAACTGCGCTCATGATAACACCATCCTTATGTCAATAATGGAACCACCCAAAAAAAGCAGAAGCATAACCTGCAATCGACTAGGAGGTAAAAAAGATTCTGAGATATGATATCTCATAACTAAAGAAAGAACGAAAGATTGATGATTATGATTACAAAGAAACCACTTAAAGAAAGCAAAGAAGAAAAACTAATTAGTTAGATCATCAAGGAACCGCTACCCATCAATACCAAAAACCCCAATCTAGTGCAATTCAAAAACGCAATGAAAACGATACTTAAAACTTAACTTGATACTTAAGGCTTACTATGGTGACTGTTTACATATTTGGAAATAAACAACGATTAAGTCCAAACCCAAAAGGGAGAAACAAGGAACTGTCACAGGTATAGAGGAATCAGTCTTGTTCGAGTTGCAGATAAGGTTTAAATCAAATGATGCCCAATCCCGTAAAAGTATACTTGGGAAAAAGGCCACGAATGAACCCACAACACTTTCATAGGATACATTCAAAATGGGTCAAATTCTTTCACTGCTATATAATTATAGAGGTTGCGTAAAGGATATAAAATCCGATAGCTTTCACAAGGCATCAGACGTCCCATTCCCTACCCTTCTTCCATTTTAAGACAAGTTAATCTTGTGACAGATGCGAGTGTTAAAGCAATCGCTGTTATGTATGAAGGAGCGCATGCCAAAGTGGTTACTTAATAAAGAAATACAGACCTTTTAGATACACGCAGGGGTACCACAAGGTAATATTATAACACCCTACGTCTTCATCACCGCCATTAGGAAAATTTAAAATCGTAAGCCAAAACTAAAACAAAACTGAACCTCAGAAAGAGCTGAACATACCAATCTAAAAACCTTACAGACACTGACTAACGTAAAGGCACAGCTTTGTTAGCGATTATTACATCATTATACAAAGACAATATTCTCGCTTTGAAGTTGAATCTGCAGCAACTATTTGATTGATCACCATTGATGTAAACCGAATATAATTGCTATAATCAACAACTGTATACACAAGTGCTAGAAAACAATCAGACTGTGAAATGACGTATTCTATCCCGGCTGCTGATCAAACAGCTCGAAAAAAATTATGAAAGATAGAAAGGGAAAGTTTGGATTTCAAACTGGAAACGAGACAGAATCTGGAAATCAAGTTTTAAAAAGTCTGTGTAAAGTTAATAGTGTACAACGCCAAAAATCACTTCGCTAAAAATTTCCAACAGAATGGATCTTTTACGAGCGGCTGTCTGCTCGAACTAAATCAGAAGTAGAACACAACAGACTAACAAAAGGTATTTGGGTTTCTTTGAAATCAACTGTGGTAGGCATGTACACAGTAGACTATCGCAGATGAATACTAAATTGCAAAAATATCTACGGTCTGCAAAATAGTAAATGACGCAGACTATGCTGTGTTAACCCAACACAATATTCTGAATACCAATGCGCATAACAACATTCCTCCTTCTCCTTACGAACATATTCTAAAATAGGAGGTGGAAACAGAATATAACATGCATAAAAAAGCATGGCGTATTCTTAAATAAAGAATAACTTCGAACTGACAATGTGCTAGTGTTTCATTATTGAAAAAGTAAATTGCCATCGGTTTAGCGTTCTATACTGTGATGCCAATCAGACCGCAAAACAGTCAAATTACAGTGGTATATGCCAGCATTTCCGGACTAGTTCAGAACGTCTACCAATACAAAGCTGCGATATAAGTGACGTTCTTTGTAGAAAAATTATGAAAATCCAGACATCGATTACGAATGAATCCATCAAACCACATGTCTAGAAATATCATAACTTGTAGAAAACACTAAAACGTCACGTTGTTAAGTGATAAAATTCTAAAATGACCCACGAAAATATGTATCTACAAGTTTAAACATACATTTCTGCACTATCTGTAGCAAACCAGTTGCTGCCTCTTCAGAAAAACAATTAAAGAAACATGGCTGCCAATATTTCGTTTCTTTTTAACAGTGGCATCCGAGGTAGAATAGAGGTATACCCTACTTCTTTGTTACTCTGCAGGACGGCTACTGCCAACGTGTCCGCATGTGACAACTAAGTAGAGGACAAATAGCTCATTGGCTGTATTTCCAGAGTGCATGTTGTATTCCTGACATTGCATTCAACACGTGAGCCACGAAGACTCAAATTTGGAAACAAACCAGTCGTTCAATGTTGCTTCGTTCAACCCCTGTAAGAAATTATGGAATAAAACCAAAACAGATACTGGTGGATGTGAAAATGATCCTACCTCTTAATAAATCTTTACTGGGAGTATGTCTCATCATAGCGAACACTATCTTTCTCAAATATTGCTGATGCTACGAGAAAGAGTATTAATTAAAGGCATGAGTCTGGGAGACCTGATCTCACCAAAATCCCTGAATCACGAGTTTCTTACAATACAAACTGTTTCTGGTAATGATATCTTTGACAGTACAGCTGGTCCAATGGAGCTTCTGAACACAAGAAAGCTGGTTATCAAAAGCTCAAGGGTAGTTACTTGAAAACATTTTTCTGAAACCAACTGTTAAGGACCCCGTTTCGTGACTTTCGATTAAGTGCCAACTTGTCGATGAATGCTATAAATGACGTTTAAATAAATATAAACCAGCAAAGTAGTTGTTTGTAAAATGGTAAGTACTCATGTAAACCTCGATCCTGTTTCTCTTTTGAAGCCTAATACTGCTCTTCTCCATCATTTTGTGATGAGAGAAAGGGCAAAGACCTAAACCACAGCAAGGGCACGTACCCAGTGAAAGTACTGTGACTAACGCCATCGCAATTCAGGTACAGTCAACCTAAGGGAAAGGTAGACATAGGCAACCGGAAACCGAGTAGGTTGATCTTCTACAACGACACAATGTCGAGGGGAGAGTCGCCATAGGAATGTATCAAAATATTTATCTTTAGTCGATGTCCTTTCCAACATTCATAAATTATAGCCTATGGAACTTGCATAATTTTGTGTTACCTAGTATTTACCAAGAAGAAAGGTAGACATAGTCGACCGAAAACAGAACAAGTTTTCATTCCATAACGATGCAATGTCGAGGGAAGGGTCGCAATAGAATGCTACGAGGTATATAATAGTCCAAAATGCAATGTGACGCTATTACGATTTAGGAGAAACGAGTAAAACCTTCCAATGATGACTTCCAAATGAGGCAAAATGTTAACCAAACTCGCAGATGCAATATTCTATTTTATTATCAAAATGTTGAGGACCTCTGCATTTTAACTTTTTGTATTCATTGTCAATGGTATGGGTCCATCTAAAACAAGAGGAGATGCCTTTGCCCAACTGTACTCAATCTTGGTATCAGCTTTTTTGCATTTGTCGTGGAATAACGGTCCCTGAATACACACTATGCTTAAAATCTTCTTCCCCTCGTTTCTAGCCAATAAGTTTCGGAATAAAGGGCGAGATGTTATAGTCACATGCCTTCTTATCTCCAATACTGAGAAAGTGACGAGATTCACTAGAAGGAAAGTTATCTCAGTTGTCTTAATTACCACTGTGGTAGTATTTGAGAAATAGGCTAATAACCGTGACATGACTGACGCCGAAGTAAAGCTCTGAAAAAAGGGTAAATAAGATCCATACATACAACAATTCATGCATGCTTAGACAATGAATCAACAGGTATGGGCATTTACTTTTCATCAACTATTACATAGTAAAAAATGTCAGAGAAATTGATGGGTTACCTATTGGTACGTCAAAAAATGCCACTCTTTGTTGATTTCCTAACATACACGCTGATTAGAAAGGCTCTGACAAACTTAAAAACTAATGACATCATTATTGGCGACTTAAAGAAGAAGAAACATCAAACACACTGTAGAAAACTATCTTTCTGAAGTTACTCATGTTTACAAAAATGTATGCCATACCAACGCTGCTACATCACATACCCTGTAGGATGCACTTGTCTCTCTTGTCAACCTACTTTTTTTCTGAAAATGCTAATAACTGGTTTTGCTACAAGGTGCTCTTTAAAATGTTCATAACAAATGTTGTCCATAACCACTCCTTGAACTTAGCTGTTACACAGTTGATACACCTGATATCATGTATCAAACACTTGTATACATAGGCCTATATATACTCTAACACCTGTGCAAATCTGAAGCATGGAAATTAATGTAACATACTGTAAAATCTATGACAACTATGCAATTTGTCATGAAGGAACTCTAATGACACTCTGCTGGACCAACAATCAGAGCTTCCATTACAACTATAAAAGATTCTCACATTTGTCTTTTCACAGGAACCTACTTAACAATACTTTCATTGAAATCTGAAACGATGTAACCTTTGTAATTTAAGCAGGACAGAATGTTAATAATAGGAAAAGTAACATCATCAGCTCAAATAAGCTGCATGTTGCAGTAGTAGATGTGTAATCTGAAATAAGGTTTGAGGTCAGAGTAGTTGTACTTTGTACTTTGTACTTAATTGTACTTAATATAAATTGGCATAGCAATCAAGATTTTTATCCCTAATAACAAAACATCCCAAACTAAAATAATTGGGATTTTGGTTCAGGGAAGATGCTGGACAGCAAGCCAACAAGAAGAATGAGCATGGGACTTGTTGCCATCACACATCACTTCTCAAGTATCCAAGGTTTTCTTTGCATTACTACAAAAACAGAATGCTAATGATTATTTCAAGTTTGGTGATTAAAACAAACTCACTAACCACCATGTTTTGTGATAACCAACTGCAATTGGTATCATAGAATTCGCTTTATAAATTCTAAGTGCCTACATTTAATTAGTAAATGGCACAGTCATATACGTCAGACTATACTTTACCTATTCTGCCCATGCGCTACATAGCAATGCACTCAAGGGCCACTAGGACTACAGAAATCGGTATTACCTTTCACTATAGGCATACATATTCACTAACAAATTCAAAATACTCAAAACATTTTCTTCCTAATAAATAGTGCTGACAAGTCTTGATATTATCTCATTAGATAGCCTTATGTTCCTGTTCTAGCATCAAAGACAACATAAGCAATCTCAGCTGCTCACAAGAGCCTATTGCTCTTCTAAGTACCTAGATACATCCATAAAGCACTACTTGTATTAGGTCACAGTAATGACTAAACCCAACACAGTGCAAATAATCTACAAATTACAGATTCACTTCCAGCACTTGTATCCACTGAACATACTTCTTGCAATTAAGAAGCTCAGTACACATTAACATCATCAATGGAGGTGAAAGACCCATCTTTCTCTTTTATTTCTGTTAGAGTTCAACTTATGATTCTTGCAGAGTCTTCAGTGCCACCTTGAAGATCCCCAAGGGCTTTTCTCATTTCATCCCGATACCATTTTGAATGTAACAACAATGCCAGGCCCCATTTGAATAGCATGAATGCCCAGACTGTAACTATATAATGACCTTTAGTTTGGACACCTAAAAAAGAAACAGACAAAAAACTACAGTGGACGTTTATGCAACATATTAACTGATATTTGCATAGATACTTTGCTACTATGGTTCATGGATTAGCATCAGACACACAGGCAATGTTAAGATCAGTATTTCAGCTAACTGGTAGCATACAAACCCTTAAACTAACATAATATTATGATTATTAAATTTTAAAAAAATAGCCTGAATATGTGTTAGGCCTATCAGAAGTAAAATTTTTAAAATCCCCAAAGAGAAGGGCTGAGACTACTTGCAACATGGTGTCTTGGGTGTTCCATCCATGGCATGGCTTCAACTTGGGAAATTCCAGCATATGCAATTGGATGAGTATCGGGGGTTAACATGCTCAATACTCAGATAAAGGCCACCAATAACTCTGTCATGAGGATGATATATCAAAGTCCATCATTATCAAGAGAAAATACTGTTTTCATGTTTAACCTCATTCTGCTCTGCTTTTTACAACTAATCCCACTAACCAAATGTGCAAACATGAGTTCCAACATTGAGAAAATGACAATGTCAAGTCCATAATAACAAGAAAATTGTTTGAAATGTACATTTTGGCTAAACTATTGCTTTAAAGAAAAGCTTTTGGAGGCCCCTAAACAGCTTTACAATAGTAGTCCCGTAATAATGAGCTTTATCATACTTTTAGTATCATCATATATACTGCTAAAATAGTGGGAAAGAACTTTTGACCTTCGGGCTATATAGTTGGTTATCTAAGGTACTTCTCAGATACCAATGCTAACATTCAAAACTGGTCAACATGTCATCACATCATCGCAAAATATTATGCCATATCTAATTTTGACATCAGATTGAACTATTTTTCTTACAGTAGTTAGTAGTACCTGGGACTTCGAACCCTCATATAACACTATCACTTGTACTACACGCCAGTATCTCAGGAACACCTTGTCTCCTAAGGGTCCATCAAATTGCTTTCTGAGGTACATGGTCCACTGCTTTCTCCAGATCTACAAAGATGTACCAGAGCTCCCTCTTCTTCACTGTGTATTCCTGGTTGTCGTATAATAAATACTGTATCTGCTGTGGACTATTCTGCCTAATACCCTCATTGGCTTGCATCGATGCTTGCTATTTTTCTCAAGCTTATTTCCAATACCTCTGCTCCATCTCAAAAACACTGCAGAATACCTTATGTAACTCCCTAGAGCCAGTCTCTCCCTCAAACTTGATCATATCATTTGATCACCCTGAAGGCCCCACAGCTTTCCCGCTCTTCATAGAGTTTAGCAACTGATGGCACCTCAGCATGAGAAATCTTTTCCACCGGACTTTGAACTGGTGCCACTTCTTCAACATTGTTTCTAAATTCCTTGTTTGATAACTCCTCAAAGTGAATCCTGCATCTGTTCCAGACATCCTCACTCTTGCAAATGGTGTCCCCATTTTTATCTTTTACAAAGTTAGTGCCAGTCACATCTTCTTTGTCCTTCCTCATCTCAGCTACAACTCTGAACACCTTGTTTCTTCCTTCCTCGCTAATCTCTGACCACTCTTCCTATGCTGCTGCCTTAGCTCTAGGTACTGGCCTCTTAGAAGCCCTATTCATTACTTTATAGGCATGTTCATCTTCTTCATTTTCAGTTTGTTACCATCTCTTAAAAGCTGTTTTCTTTTCTTCAATAATCTGCTGTACATCATCACTCCAACACCAAGTTTCTCTCTTTCTACCTTTCCTCCAACTAGTTTCTCCACACACTTCCTTGTCTGTATGCAGAAGTATTCTCCTGCAATTCCCTCCAGGTACTAGAGCTTAGCGTCATTGTCCCTGACATCTTCTCCTCATAGGCCTACTCCCTCCTCTACTTGGTGCCTCTCAATTTCCACAATTTAATCCTAGGTTGGTGCACGGGCCTTGGCTTCCTATGGCCAGCAACATGGATCTTTGCATGGACCATCCTAAGTTGCATGATGTCCCATGCTTCACCAGGGATAGCAAAACAGTCTGTTACATGTACTCCCAGCATGACTCTGGCCACTAACATATCCAACTGGGTCAGGGCATTGGCACTCTTATATGTGATAAGTTTTTCAGTCAGTTTTCTTGAAGAAAGGGTTTGCTAGTCTGAGCCTGTAAATCATGCACATATCTAAACCACTTTCTCCTTCATTGTTTCAGTTACCATACCCATAACATCCTAAAATATATCTTCATAGCCAATCCTGTCTGTGCCTATAAGACAACATGGTAGGGTAAAGTTTGCTAAGGTGGGTCCAAAACCCTTCCATAAGCACACTAGGGTTAAGGTATTTTAGGCTCTTGGACATTGAAAGTTGCATTTTGTATGATGTGGTCTTATATGGGAAGTGTTTCACAGCTTTTGGTTGCACCTTCTAACTTATCTACTGTATTCACTGCATAGCAAAAGTAAAAAGTGTGGGACATCTCTGGCCATCAGAAGATAAATTGTTATTTAAAAGCTAAGGACCTCAAATTCAAGTATATACTGCACTGTTACGGCAGGGTAATCAATAGCATACCAAAGGTATGTCGGCCAAAAAGGGAGTTCCTAGGTCTCCTATTGTATTGTACAGTGGTCATAATATGGTAATAACCAAAACTGAATATCTTTAGAAACGTAGCTGACGAGAGTAAACGAGGATATGAACTTTTCCCACCGTATTGGCTACCATATCTATAGCAGGGAAGGACGCCTCACTGGTACTTTGACATGGCCACTTCTCGAATGCCCCCATGACCCAGCGGAGCTTTTAAAGAAACGTATGAAACCATTTATTTTTATTCAGTGTGTTTCCAACATCCTTAGATTACGGCCAATGGAACTTACACAATTTTGAGTTACCTAGTACTTACTAAGAAAATGTCCCATTGATCACGTACAGTTGTGGTTTAAGGTGCTTGCAACAGTTACCGGTACTCACCCTTTTCGTTGTCTATTATCCCTTTGGCAAGGTAGACAAAAAATGCAACAATTCCAGCTAACATTCCTGTCAATCCTACAAGTAGTGTATGCTTGAATGTAGAGTGGCGTATCTTGATGTCTTCATCCTTGTGAACTGCGAGATGGAGTAAAAACGTGATAGCTGCCCACGCTGCGGACAAAATACTCCATATCGAGACATGGACATTCTTGTAAACGACTCCGAAAGCAATGGAAGCTGAAGCACCAACGATGATGCCGGTAATAGCCAAACCAAGGCGAAGCCATAGCCGCCAACCAGAGACTCTGTATGCCATAGCTGTATGCCAACTATGATTTGAAGAAATGTCTTGAACGATACCGTGAGAAGAAAGTCCAAGAAGGTTAAGTGGTCACGACACGCCTTCTTGAGATGAGTGATGCAAGTGCTGGAGTCCTAGTTTTCTGGGACAGTTAACCGTCAATACTTCGGTAACTACCTTTGAAAATAATATCTATCCTGTTTTTCACTTTTTCTCTCGCAAAGAACCCACACCCGACAAGTATCGATTCTGTTTGAACACAAAACCGATGTCAACTGAAGCAAAACAGTGTAATCTTTCAGCCAGAAATTTTTTGGAAACACAATACTCGTGTTGAATAGGAGGTTCATTATTCTGATGGAGCCGCGGAAAGGAAATTTGCATGATTTGTCTTGGCTCGTTTGCAACCTGACTTTCGATCAACTGCCAATTCTATTTTTAAAAAGAACTTTCAGCAGCTTCTTGCCGAGAAGTACATCATGTGAAGCTTAAGGAAATAGGTGTTGAGCGAGGTTGAGAAATCGGAGAGCGACAAGAAGCAGAAGTCGTCCTGCTTGTAGGAGGGCAGCTAAAACACGGGCCAAGAGATTTGAGCATTTTAGGTATCACGTAATCTTGCGGGCCATTCTAGGTTAGATACTGAGCTAAAATAATGGGCTGGGCTTAAACATTTGTTTCAGAATTTTCATTGCTGGTTTATCATATCTGTTCCATGCTAAAAGGATGATACATCATGGAGCAATGTCACCTTTGAATATTACTTTGATTCAAAGCAAGCCTTATCCCTTTCTTTACTATTTGTGCCAAAGGATGCGCTTTGTTGCAAATGATAAAGGGGACAAATGCCTCTATGTCACCCAGGCCCGTAGCCACGGAGGCATGGGGGCTTTACCTCCAAATCTGATTTACTCCAAATATTTTCAAGAAAATAAAAAGAGCAAACGAGAAAATAAAAATGCAACGTCTACACTCGAAGTGACAATGAATGTGTAGTTAGTGTAAATCAAAGAAGTAGCCCTTTTGCCATAAAAATCCTGAGAAATATAAACTTTTAGTTTGGTTTAAAGGAAGAACTGATGCATGTGGATATAGCCCCACCTAAATCGCATTGCTTAATCACTGTTGGACGAAATACGTGGGAGTGATCGCTGTTGCTCTAAAGCTGAACTTAACTGAAACGAGATTTGTTTTTAGGCCATCTTAAGCATAAGATCTATGTTGCCCTGAAGGCAATTTTTGAAGTAGAGATTGTTATACATATCTACGTCACATGTTATATTACATAACTAGTGTCAGTCGCTTTTGTACTTTTATACAGTTTGTAAACCCGTGTGAAGGCAGAGTTTTATGTTTGGAGGCGATGAGACAATAGTGTGACAAATCAATATCCCAATTCGTGTTTCCTTTCGTCTTTGAACATGATCACTCATCACGACAGAGAACATGTTCCATAGTGGCGAGAAGATACGATTAAAGCCGCAAGCCTTTGAGAAGGGACAACTGGCTGCAAGGAAAATCTAAGAAATGTTATATTTTATCTTGGCGTGAATGGCACATAAGTTGGTATCTTCAAACAACCCGACCAGGTAAGCTTCAGATGCTTCTTGAAGAGCC
>JAAAKL020016518.1:0-10995 GCA_010016065.2 Carybdea cf. marsupialis auct. non (Linnaeus, 1758) | reverse complement strand
TATTTACCTCTATTCTAGTCCATACAATTAGTGGCTTTTGTTAGCCTTGTATGGTACTACGCCCATTAAAAAAAAAAAAAAAAGAAGAGCTACTGTGTTTTAAAACTATTTTGCAAATGTTCGAAATTTAGGAGAAATGGCGCATGATACAATTAAATGTTTAAATATATGCTGAAAATATTTCACTATGATTAGCATTTGTTTTTCAAGTGAAACTGGAAGTGTCTACTTCATTAAATCATCTAAGCTGTATCTTTTGATATGGTTTCCATATCAGCTGTACCTATCTAATCAAATTCTCTGTAGCCAAGAGTGGCCTTGATGGTAATTCTGTATTGATTTGAGAATGAACTACAAGTGCTTCTCTAAGGTTTGGATAAATAATGATCGACAAAGCAACCGCAAATTGCAGATATATAAATTCGGTCTCTACTACCATTGTGTTCTGACCAATTTGTAAGAATAGCTTGATTTGGCAAAAATATTTAGACTAATGGAAACGATATGCAACGGCACAAGAAAAAGTGTAGTATTAGGTATAATTGAGTGAGGAACTTGGTAAAGATATGGCTCTCTTTCTTTGTTTAATTCTTTGAAAGGTATTTTACGTCCTAACGCGGGACAGCGATCAATGAATTTTCTTGGTTTCCCTGATGAGTGTAGAAGATAACAGTTTGCTACAGGAACACATGTTAAGGTTCAGGCTCTTACAATGAGTTTAGAGAGATTCAAGGGAGTAGATCGAGCAGATTAGCAACATCATATTTTAAAAATTGATCTGTTGATCGTTATATGATATAGCATATACCCTGAAGACAGCTGATAGATACCATCAAAGCTCATACACAGAGTATATTATGCGTGTGATACTTGGGAAGAGACCGAATAATAGGAAGTAAAATCGTAGTAAGGCACTCTTGTTTACAAACTCAGTTTGTGTGCTTCTCGCCAACATAACCACGCCCCAATTTTACGATGCAGTGCAGTGGAGTATATATGTTGCTAAACAGGAAGGGAACTTGATCTGCAGGACCTGGTAATCTAAAACGTATCAGTTAATCGCTCAAAGGAATTATGACCGCGTGTACCTTATACCCGCCATATTGCTAGCATCTATTGTGAGGAATACTACCAGTACCACCGTGCCTCTATGTGTCTTGTCAAAGACACTATCGATTGCTTCGAACGTGAAACAATCGTATGCAGAAAAGCAAAAAACTCACCAGTTAAAACAGTAGTGATCTCCCCTCGTCGGCACCTTAAGTGTTATCAAGCAATACGTCTTACACCGAAATTACGCAACCATAAGGCAGATGATTCAGGTACCGATGCACTCATAGGTCGGAGGAGAAAAACTGGAGTCACTATGTGCAAGTTGGTATCTCTCCCTACTAACCTAAACCTTCTCTTCCCCACGATTCAGGTGCATCCAGTCTCGTAGCAACGCTTACATTGTACCCCTATGGAAACAGGGTTTGCTTTATTGACAGGGAAGGTGGAATTTCCCACTTGACATATACGTGAATACCATTATTTTATTGTTACTAAAAGGAACATCCGAAAATATGTCTTATTGCCTAAAATTTAGTCTAATTCGTATTGAATATCTTTTAAAATGCTACACAGGAAAAACATCTTTTCGTTCTTGACTGCACTTAGTTAGGTGAGCGAGTAATGTTTGTCCTGAAGGACTCGGAAACGCAGAAATACTTTTAAGCGGTTTTAGGAGGAATAGTATGTACATTGAAACTACAAGTAGTTTCTTTATTCATAGTAGTTCTTGTTAGAGCGGTTGTTTATAGATGAAGCATATACTGGCTCTATGAATGAAAACTGGAAATTTGGAAAATGACGGTCCCCAAATGATTCCCCTAATATCTAATACAAATCTTTTATGTTTTCTGTAGCTTGTTTAGCCTGCAGCTAAACAGAGGTAGACTTTAGTATTAAATGAGGGTAGATAAGTAGTGGAGAGCAAAGATCAAAGAGACACACACAGCTATCATAAGGCCTATGGAAAGAGGGTGCGAACACAAAAAGCAAAAATAACATTGCAGATGTTTCTTTAGGTTACTTGACATATCAAAATATCACTTTAGAACTATCTTTAGGAAAATGAGCCCATTATGTCCTTAAGTCAAGATACAATGACGTCAAGGGTCAATTTGAGTTGACACAACGTTCACATTCTTAACAAGCATAAACATGAAACTACTTCTCTTATTGTAAAGATAACAAGAAACTATCAGTTTTAGGAATAGATTTAGGTGTTGTTGACAAATGCACTGCACGGCACATCAAATCTGTTGATCGTAGTACGTACCTCGACGTTTTAACAGGCTTTACACTGACACTATCTCGCTGTTAAAACAACACAGATGGTTTTCATGAAGACCTAAGAAACTTTTACCTTTATCAAAGGAAAGAAAAACAGAACTTTAATCACTATGTGTTCTTAACTCTATCCAGAGCATGTCCTTAATCTACAAGCTCATAACCTTACCTTCTCCCCCTCCCGTACTATTGCTGAGGCATTAAATTGTATGTGTATACTAAGCAGATGATTTAATAACTCAAGGTTATTATCTATACTTATTAATATTTCATTATTGATCTGTCGGTATGCAATAATAAAACTTTTTTTCTTCGCTACGGAAAAGTAAGCTTGAGGGTCGTATCATACCACTTGAGTCGAAGGAATGCAAACCCGTCGTCTTTGCTTCTAGAAACACCCTCTTTCAATGGTTATCATTCGATTATTATTCATAGAGGGCCTTGAGATACCATTCATGACTGATTAGATAAAAATGTGTAACACATATTAGGTTTTCAAGAAAAGTGGCGTACTCTATTTTTCCAACTGTAAACTACATGTCAAGACTGCTATTATCATAC
Source organism: Carybdea cf. marsupialis auct. non (Linnaeus, 1758) (assembly GCA_010016065.2). Classification (NCBI taxonomy): domain Eukaryota; kingdom Metazoa; phylum Cnidaria; class Cubozoa; order Carybdeida; family Carybdeidae; genus Carybdea; species Carybdea cf. marsupialis auct. non (Linnaeus, 1758). The sequence continues at coordinate 8,100 of JAAAKL020016518.1, read as the reverse complement.
ATATCAATTTGTAGAGGTGGTCAATACTTTCATTTAACTCGACGATTTTAGGTTATAGGAGAGCAGCACGCTTGTTGTCGTTAATTGCTAGTGTTTACTTTATAATCAAGGAATCAGTTTAACGTTTTTAGTTAGGAATGCATCAGGCAATCAGATGCCAACATCACATGGACAAAGCCACCCATGTTGATTTATCCATTGTAGCAGTGGTTTATTTATTCAAGAAGCTCATCCTACGTCTTTTGTTAGAAGTAGTACTTGTAAACACCAGTGCCGCCGAGAGGCGGGCCGGGCCCCGGGACGAAGAAAATTTGGGGGGCTACGCCCTCTTTATCGTGGAAACGGCCTTTTCAAATAGGTGCCTTTTCATTGCGGAGTATGCGGAGAAAACACATTTTCTTTGTTAAAACAAACTTTCGGATTGCTACAGTACGTTGCAGTAAAAGAAAAAAGAACCTATTGTTAACTGCGTGCCCCGGCTGGCCTCCCCTCCCGGCGCCACTGGTAAACATCATGTATCATGTAAAAACGTGTGTGCGAATTTATAAGGATCCAGTAAGTAATATTAACATTCTCCCGCTTGAGAAATTATACTTGAAAGATCGAATCTAAGAATTATATAGGTCATTGTTTTATTAAACTGGTCCTCACCACCTCACAGGCTTCTTAAGCATCATTTACAGAACCTTGTTGAGTGCATTGATGGCATGAAGCGACCCGTAACCTTTAGGGGCTCTAGCGTACCAAACGTCGACAATAGGGATGGCTTAAAGTGTTAACTTTGTAATGCAGTTAATAGTTTTCCCTTAGGAGGAAAGATCAGATTAGGTTTACCCATGCGACTCTCAAATATACAGAAAAAGATATGCATCTGTAAGGTAGCAGACGCTATGGATTAAACACAGAGTTTTATTACATACCAGCAGGCCAGCATAATTTCTAAAGGACTTGAGGGTATGCATACCAATTTTTGAACCATTACTTAATAATCCCATGGAGTTCGGACCCACCATTGAGAGGCCCTTTTCCGAGATCAACTCAGGCGTGGCTCATCTTTCGTCGTCAGAATTCTATGGGTCCGAGGATGTCAACGCACGAAATTTTCGGAAGATCTGTCAAGAAGTGGAGGAATAGAAGCAGAACATTCAAACATATACGCATACACGCATACACGCATACACACATACATACATATATACATACATACATACATATATACATACATACTCCCTTTTCTTGTTGTAGATTTTAGACATAGGAAGTGTAATGAGCAAACGGATTAATAAGGAAAAGGATATAAATTAATTAACTCACAGAATATTCCTTTCCTATAAAACTTTTACGTTCCATTTTTTTCCGACGACAATCTTCGTACCTACAGTAAAAGATATACGTAGCAGCGATACGTAGATATCTGTAATTACAGAGAATGCTACGCTAGTAAAAGCATCTCTGATACACATGGGACACCGTAAACTTTCTGACCCAAAGCCATCAGCTAGTAAATTCTATTTCGGAATACTCTGGTGTAGAATGAGGTGCTGTGGAGTTGTTCCGTATCGATGGATGCTTAAATAAACAAAAGACAAAATGGACTTTCGCACGGGTAAATCAAAGCTGGGTTAAATATAACAGTTTAAGATTGAGCTGAGTAACGAATTTATATTGCTAAACCTTTTGAACAGACACTTAAGGAAATGGCAAGATTACAATACGTTCTTCCAAATAACGCCAGTACGAGTGACACATTTTCAGTCACTCCTGTTTTTGATAAACACGTAAGTTGTAAACAAAGGCTGTTTGCCTACAAAACAAACGTGATTCTGCTTCAAAACACGCAAGGTGACTGTGTGCTCATGATCTGTTTAAAAGACAAATTAAACCCAGATCTCGATTTATGACCGAATCATGGAGGCCTTAGAGAAGTGTTTGTCGCTGTGAACAAGCGTGTAAAGACGTATCCCCAAAAGATTTGTGTCTTTCACAAATTGCATCATTGTTGTACACTCATTTTGTTTCCAGTGCGAAACTGGCTATGTCGGCCGCACAAATTTGAGGCTAGTTGACAGAATTAAGCAGCATGCTCCTTGTATTCGCCAAGTATCATTTTATACATGGAAGCAGCCACCTCGAGTTAAACACGAAAATCATCATTACCAAGCAATGTGATACAGGGCAGCACTTGTTCTAAAACCAGGAATGTGCTAAGTTTATACGGATATTCCGTATTATAGGTGAGGCTAGGTCTGCCTTTCACTTTTCCGTTCTGGAATCACTTTACGTAAAAGCAATAAAACCGTAGTTTTTCGGAAGTTGTCTTCTCAGTGGCCTTTTCGGTTGCTTGCTCAGTTCTACTATTACTGATAGGTAACAACAGCCATTTCGGGTTCTAAATGCCTATTTGAAAACATTAGTTTGAGTATAACTTTCCTTCCTTCTTTTTTGCGTTCCATTTTAACGATTTTGTACTCAGAGGAGCGGTAGACGGAAAAATCTTTTTGCTGCCTAAATGGTTTCGCTATTTGTGTTCTTTCACAGTTTATTTCACTCTCAAAGTTACCCAGAAAGTAAATGGACAATTGGTCCTTCTTTGTAGGTTGCATGTGGAAGGAGAAGTTTTTAAAAACGTGTTTTAAAACAGAAAAGCTTTAGCAATTTGAAGTGAACTACTAGACTTGCGTTCAACCATTGTATGACAACCTTGAAATCATTGTTTCTTCTCATCGTAAATCAAATGCGGTGTCAATCGAAACCACAAGTCACTGTAAACCTGCTTTTGTGTTCATATGCCGTGCATCTGGAACCTATGTTTAAAGGAGGACACACCCTTCTGCAGCGCGTGCAATTTGTCTATACGAGTCAATTAGTATTGCAAACAAGATCTCGCTTGCAGAGATAGATTTTTATAGGCCACATGACCCAAGACTGCATCTAGTTTAGCACCCATTAGCTGGATGACTGGCAATGGTGAATAACGTTAAGGTCACCTGCCTTCAATGCCAAATAATAACTTGATGGACCATCTCCCATAGTTCTTTGCGCAAATGCAACAGCCAATTGCTGAAAATACCACACACAAGCCTCATTATTAGCAAAATTTACTGGATAAATTCTTGGATTTGTGTAATATTTCTCTACAAAAAGTCGCATTCCCACATTTTGAGTATCGAATGCTCTCCATTAGCCGTACTTTTTGTTCCTATTCGCCATTCCTTTTTCATCTGTCCTTCATTCAACGCTGAAACTGCTCTTTTGATCTGCCGTAGTTGACGTGATGGGAACTATAGCGTAGATTTCATTACTTTAGAACATCCTCAAGATACCGCAAAGGAATCAAGAAAATCAAGTTATACTTAAACCTTTTAACTATCAGGATATCAGTTATACAATTATATTCCATTAAATAGTACTTCTTCGCCGTTATCTCCAGAAATCTATATTCATTTCGTATTATTAGGGCTGGGGATGCAAACAAGACCTAGATTTCCAATAATTCAAAAATATAACGGATGTCAAGTGATCACGAAAAAATGAACAAGCAACACTAATTTCCTATAATTGTGACAAGTTACTTGAAATTTGAAGCCCACGTCACCGATTTTTGGACATAGAATCGAGCTTAATAAACAGGAAAGTGTAAAATTGATGCCTTAAGGAGGCATTAAAAGCAATAATTTGCTATATAGTGAATAAAAAATGAACTGTTAAGCACAATTTTCCAATGCTATAGGATTATAGTGAATAAAAAATGAACTGTTAAGCACAATTTTCCAATGCTATAGGATTATAGAAATCGATCAATTGTCGAACAAGGCTGTTATGTGTAATGTGTCTACTTCAGGGGCGTAATTATCGGGAAAGCTAGAGGGATAGAGCCCCCAATATTTAGGGTCAAAGTACTTTTTCTCAGTATTGTGTGATCAAAATAGTTTTTTTTATTTATGTCAGAATGTGCGTCAGTGGCCATTTTCTTCATCGCCCAACCATGGTCAGCAACATTTTCCCACTTTATCAATTTCAAAATGTAGCGATGCACTTTAGCCTAAATTCTTTTAAACCAACGATACATTTTCTCGCTTCAGAGAATGTTGATAAACTCCAGATAGGTAGGAAGATTCTCGTTTACATTATTTTTGCAACAATATAAAGAAGAAATCGTAAAAAGATATATTGTAACTGTTCTACATTTCTCTCAACGTTTGAACTGGGAGAACAACGGAAACATCATCCACAACATTTGACTAAGGTATCAAATCTCTTGAAGAGAACTACGCATACATTGAAGCGTGAATACCTAAGGAGCGTTTTAGTTGTGTCATAGTTCAAGACCTGAAGTTCTCTTCTGCCTTGTAAAACTCGGAGAGCATAGACATCCTTTTCTAACAAATATGTTTTTGATTTGACCTTAATCTTCTTGCACTATGGGAGGATCTTTATCTTAGCAGATTTTCATTCAACTACTCCCTACATGTTGGCAGAACAAGTTTGCTGCTGTCATTATCTGTCGTCGTATTAATGCAAATGTTACCTACTCAAACGTTGCCACAAAACCCACATATGAAAGCATTACATCTGCTGTTAAGAGACCGTCGTGGCTAGGTGCTGGCAGATTCTTAAAGGTCTCGCGTTTTTGGTTATCCCTTTTCATGTAGGGGATCCACAAACACGCGAAATTGATATATGTCTAGACATCAATGAGAAGCACGTAATTTCTTCAGCCAATCAAGATCTATCTCTGCTAGTAGTCCTGGTATGTCACATCCGTTTTTCCTGTCAGGGCAAGAGCATGGATTAAAACACCTTGAAAGTTGATGATAGGAAAAACAGCTCTTGATAAATATTGCTACTTGTTATTTTTCACGATAGGAAAACCGGGCCAAACGAACTACACGAAATTGTAAAACCCTCCAAAGTTGAGGTCACTGTGACCACAACTGTCGCTTACCATTGATTTCAGTCATTTGAATTGCCGTACCTTCTACATCAGAAGTTACACTGTTAAAGAAAACTATGCATACATTGAAGCTACGCGGATACGGGAGGTGTACGTTTGTTTAGTCTTTGTTGAGAGGCTACCGTCTTTTATCATGTAATCAGTTTGGAGAAGTTCATAATGATTCTTTAAGAGGGATAACTATTGAGTTGGTATATACCTTACAGATATCCTCCGTCGTGGATGAATTAGAGTAAAAGGTAAGCTTTTATTGACCATGAACGATCAACTAGTTCTGGGGAGGGAATGGTTTCCGTATCACACTGATGTTCTTTCAGAAATTGTTTAAAGGTATTAGCGTATCTATCTAAATGGACTCGAAGTATTAAGAAATCATAATTGTGAATCCATGGTCAGATATTAAGAATAAAATACGCAGCGCGACAACTTTTAGTTTGTATACATGCTCACGTATTTCTCTATTTACTTAATACGTAATTAGATCTATATTGTTGGAGTGGACAGTAATTGCTGACATATATATATATGCAAATTGAAACTAGAATATAAATGTCCTCGTCATAGTTGTGGAATGTGTCCAAGCTTTTCATGGCTTGAAAAGTTTCCAACAAACTAATCAAGAATCAAATTTACTTCTGTTTAAATTCCAGATTTGTACGCTCAAAAATTTTCAAGCTACACTTTTAAATGGCAATTTAATGTTGTTGTTGTTGAAATTCCAGGTTTGTATGCTCAAACTTTTTCAAGATACTAAACTTTTAAATGTTAAAAATCAATTTAAAGTTGCTGCTGTTGTCATTGTTCTTATTGTTGTTAAAGTTCCAGGTTTTCACGCTCAAAAATTTCTAGGCCACCAAAAATTTTGAGATCTTAACTGAGGTAAGTGTCCTCCTTTCCTTCGCTCGCTGTGACACATCATTTGTCTGCATAAAGTTCCCTTCAGTGATTTCATACGCTGTATCCACTTACATTAAGGCATATTGTAAACAATACTGTAACAATCGTAAACAAATGCAGTACGAATTTATTAAAAGGCATATCTTTATGAAAATTGCAAGGATCAAATCTCCCAAATTTTAAGTTGAGATTTAAGGATCATGCGAAGAGTTATCCATCCCACTCACTGAATTACTAAGAGATGGCGTCCCTTGCACCCAATTACAACTTCACGAAATCCTGCCTTTGTGCTAACTTGTTGAGTTTTGTTGAAGCTAAAGTACACGCCAAAGCTGAACAGTTATGCATAGCACATTCAATATCCTTTTCCATGCTGTTAATGGAGGTACTTAAGACGATCAAAACACTCTTTTTAGCATCATTGAAGAGTCGTTCTAGGGTTCAAAATATAGAATTCTTAAGAATCATGATCATAAGAAACAGTATGATTCTTATAGATTATGTTACATAATAATATGTAATCAATTTTAAAAAGGGTGACTTGACATTCGCACCTTATTTTAATTTCTCCGATGAAATCTGATGTAGTAAGAATTTGAATATGCTATGTTCCCTACCCCTCCCGCTTCCTCTTCAAATTTGACTGTCTCAGAGAAGCTTAAAGCTTAAAGATACATCTTTTACACTGAAGGAAATTAATCGGATTTTACTCATTTTCCTACCTCTATCTCTATTTCTTTTTTATTGTTGAAATTTAAGTAAGTAAAAATTTTAAAGAAGATCACATCCACAGAACACGTCTTCATCCATTCATCGAAAGCAAGTACGTTGATTTGTCTGTGTAATTTACCTATGTGATAAATAAATAGAATAACGACCTGAACACGGCAGCTATTACATGGAGAATGATATAGTTAGCTCGGGAGGTATTGTTGTACCGTATCTCTAGGTATACTGTTAGGGCATGGCTTACACACTGTCTCAAGTAGTCATTCACGTCCTTCACAGTAAGCAGGCCCCATGGTATATTAACAGCTTGCATATGGTGTCATGAGAATGGTTCGTACGTGCATATGAGCCGTGCGTGAATAAGAAACATGTGGTATCTGAGGATTAAAGCAGTTGATGTTAGCCCGTGAACAGTTGCTCAAAGACGTGCTGTAACTCGGTGCTATCACCTAGTTTGTCCCGTTAAAACAAAATTGGTTCGAGGATTTCATAACCGTATCAATGTTTTGCATTTATCCATATTTTCATTTTATTGTTACAAGTAAAGTTCGCTCCCTTGATGTGAGATGAAAAGAATGATTTGTAATACATTTTGATAAGCATAATCGAGACTAAATTTGTTCATGAAATTTAGGCAGGAAATCCGGATTAAAAAGCCAGCACTGAGTTACTTACATCAGGGATAGAGGAGTAAAGACGCAAAGAAGGGTGTACGGTAGCAGGTGCTGTTAAACACAGCAACACGTAGTCACCGTCTGTGCTTTGGAGCCTCTTGTCGTTTCCTACGAAGTTTAAAATAAATTACAAAGTGATATATAGCATGGTACAGCTTAAGATCTTTAAGATTTAGGCCATAGACCCTGGCAGACTTCGAATTAATTATTTTAATAACTGTTTCAAGGTTGAATAAAGTACATGGCTCAATAACTATTGTGCTTCTACACCATCTTCTTTTAATGAAACCTTCACTCACGTTTACGTCTCTAGACTGAGGAAAATAATTTTTGACCAAGATCGCAATATTTGGAGAATTTTTTACTAATCTTATCTAAAACCCACTTTGGAAACCCCACCTCGGGGGCTAGAAAAGCCCCCCTCCCCCCTGTTAGGAAAAGCTGAAAATATGATGACAATATTGAGAACCTGTTGGAATAATGGTGAAGTTTGTAGATGAATACATACAAAACTTGTAAGCAATAATTTTTATGGCTCTGTGTATTTAAGTGACACAATAGTGACTGTTTCTGACATCTGATTTCCCTTTAATATGCTTCAATGGCTGAATACAGTGAATAATTGTGTATTGTTCAGTTTAGGTTAGTATTGTTTAAGTTGGCGCGCTTACATAATCTAAACTAAATTCCACCGAAACCAAATGTTGTTTTGGTAATGGATGGGGCTTCGGAAAAGGCCTAGAGTTAAATTGGGTATACCAATAACGATTTCATCTTTAGTGTATCATTTTGGAGATAACATAGTATTAAATATAAAACTATGATTTTAGGTATAAGTGAGACTGT
>JAAAKL020016517.1:0-10996 GCA_010016065.2 Carybdea cf. marsupialis auct. non (Linnaeus, 1758) | reverse complement strand
CATAGAACACTTTAAGACCGGATACCCTTCAAGGCGTCACCAATGGTCCTTCCGGTATTTGAACTCTGACCCTCTTGACCCTCTTGATCTGAAGGCCAGGACCTTATCCACTAGACCACGGCGCCGTAGATAAGTAGGTAAAGCGTATATCCTTTTGTCGATGCTTTTTCCCCCTCCGTTTAGCGTCTTGTTTTCCTCATTCATGAGGTTTGACGGTGCCTATATACATGGGACTTGCTGCTGGAGCATAGAACACTATAAGACCGGATGCCCTTCCTGGCGTCAACAATGGCCCTTCCGGTATTTGAACCCTGACCCTCTTGACCCTCTTGATCTGAAGGCCAGGACCTTATCCACTAGACAACAGCGGCTCTTATCTGTTTGACCAACCCTTTTCAAGACACCACATTGAACCGACATCAACTAAAATTAGGATAGATTTTATACAAAATTCGTAAAAGAGTGTATATTTACAATCAGAAATAATACTACAGAGTATTAAGACCACTGATTTAAAAATCGTATAAAACATACCAAATGGTGGACACATGGCTAATTTAAACTAAGTAAGGACATGCAATCGAAAAGCTTCGACAACATAAATTTCGCCTAGTGTATTTTCAAATTCTGTACTACCAACAATCGTTTAAAAAATTACTAAAGATGGAATTTCACTCACGTAAGTGGTCATAATACAGATGTATTGGTTGCCCCACATCCCTTTTATTGGATTTAATTTTTATATTTTTAGCTTGTTTTACAGCTGATACGAATTAATATTACCCTCGTTTATGTCCCTTATGCCTCTATTACACTGTACTAAATAACTTATGATACTGGTAAATGTCACGTGGCATTATTTGGAAGCGTCTATCTTTAGAGCCAATACTTTCAGAGTTGCTCTATTTAAGAAAGACAAATCAAAATATGTTTTCTTCTCGGATACTCTCTTCCCTATTGATACTTTGCAACTTTCAATAGGCATTAGACATGCTGATGGGCCGTAAGGCAGTCCTTCCATGTTCAGGTCACATGACGCAGAGAGGCTGGTCTCCAAAATTGAGTAGAGCTAGAGGTCGTTGTTCACCGGTGGAGGATAGACGCGAAATTATTCTTGCGTTGCTTGCGTGCAGTTCGACCGTGCATTGAATAAGATCTCCTGTAATTTATAGTAGTACAGAACCATAAACTGCTTCGAGCAAGAACTCTTAGATTTGTTTGATAAATCTTTCCACCAATCCTTTTCATATTAAACATATCGGTACATATCCCGTTATCGACAAAATATATAAGTACAAGCAAGGGATCGAGGTTACAAAAGCTACAATATGATTGGTTGATTATTTCAGACGTCAAACCAGGAAAAGATTTCACGAACAAGGGACATGAACAGATTGTAAAAGTCGCATCAACAAAAGCAGCTAACCGAATCACAAAATCCCTTTGCCGACACAAAGACGGCTTACTCAAAGACATTTATGGATAGATTCTAAACTAGAAAGATAAAGTTTAGAAAGACCCTTCCCTATAATCTGAAATTGGTCATAATTGTACCAATCAAGCACTTGAGATTGTCCCTCAGGTGTTCTAAAGTGGCGGATTTTGATCAACTTACTGACCTTTCTTCCTTCAAGTTCCTATTAGGGTGTATTTTCTCGGTGCGTGCTGCTTGATCTTATTCCCCAGTCTTTTTGTCGTACGGCTTCCACACCGCTATCCATAGCTGTTAAGGAGAATGTTAGGTATGATTGTCTCCTCGTTCACTGCCATACAAGCATAAAGTTTTCTTTGCTCTGATACTATATGATTCGTTTTAAGTTCTTATCCTCACTGCAGTAGAAATTATGGCCTGTTAAAATCATTCTCTCCAGCCCTCTTTGTCGTCACATGTGTTTACCATCGTCAAGAAAACGTTGTTGGCGGTGTGATCTTCTCATGTACATGTTTCAAGTCAAGGCCAGATTCTGCAACCAATTTTTCCGGACATTATATGCCAGTAATTTTATCTGCCGTTTCCTGCTAGCTCGTAGTAGTTCACGTTCTCCTGAAACCCGAGTGCGCACAGGACGGGGCAGTGTCCACGTCAAATTTCTAGGAAGTCGAAATTCGGGCCCAAGAAATCACCCAACTATGGAGAGAATAGGGAATATAAGCCCGAAATACTAAAATTCTGTTATTTTGAAAGGAGAAAAATTACTAGAAACTATAAATTTTTGGGCGAATATTTCAAGTCCCATATTCGGGCGGAAGAAGTCCCCTTAAAAAGAAATGACCCCGCACACCTATGCTGACAACATTTGATACACTATCTCGTTTTGCTTCCTACTAAACCATGATTCATTAGTCTTTAATAAAAATCATCTGAATGCTCTTTACTCTATTTCTTATCGTTTTGTTGATACCAAAGCCCCCAGGTCATACCTCGTGATTGACAAGATCATTATTTTAAGAAGCTGATTTCTTGTGATAATCAGAAATTTTGCACCTTTTGGAGTGCTGTCTTTGCAAGTCCGATCCGTTGCTTGATTTTATCATCTTTACAGTCATGCTAGGCAGGCCCGCAGCTATGTCGAAGTAAGGAGGGGGGGGGGGGGGTAAGATGTTTTTACAGGAGGCAATGTAAAAATTGCGATGTGAAACTCTATGTACCAAGTCATGTACTCTATGTACCAAGTCATGTAAATTTTGGGGGAGGGGGAGTAGTATTTTATGGAGGGGCTTCGCACCATCCCCTGGCTACGGGCCTGGAGCTAGGTCACCAGGCCATCTAGATAGTTGAATGATAACACATGCTGTAGTTCTTGTACTCAGATTGCTTTCGAACATAGGGGTGGCTAGTTCTTCTTCCTGAGAGCCATTGACTTGTAACTTATTGTTTTATCTATAAAAACACATGGGGTGTTACAGGCACCGTAAAATGAGTTCATTCAGTTTGTTGATATTAGCGTCCTCCACAACTTTAAGCCATTGTGATATTTCGAAACATCAGCTACAATTGAAGCTCTTCTTCATCCATGTTATATCTGTGTACGTTACATAAGGGAGCACATTATCTTTGTTTTGTTCTTAACTAAAGCGACATAACATGGCGTCAAAAGTGTTGTTGCTCCGGGCACCAGACGAACAGACAGACAGATACCATACCTGTTTTCAGTCAGCACCACCAGAAATCTTAGTGGAATCCATTCCTGTATTAGAATTCGAGTTTTGTAATGAGCTAGAGCTGCTAAATTGTATTCAAAATTATCATAAATATGGAGGGATAATTTTTACCAGTGCAAGAGCTGTGGAAGCATTCCACAACTGTTTCACAGGAAGTAATTCTTCACTTAAGAGCTCAGTGTTACCATCAATTAAAGAGGCATGGACGGTATTTGTTATTGGAAAAGGGTCCAGTCGGTTGTTGAAAGAACTAAAGTTAACATGCCACGGAGAAAATTGTGGCAATGCCGAGGAACTTGCACAGTACATCTCGTCCTTCGTGGACAGCACAGATAGCGCTGCAGGTTCACCGAATGGAGAAAGGTTAACTATTACAGGAATACCAGACGGCACGGAAACGCGGAAGCCTTACATTTTCCCTTGTGGTAATCTAGCAAGAGAAACAATCCCCATTTGTCTTACCAAAGACAATATCCCTTACCAACAACTTTGTGTTTATGAAACGAAACCAAATTGTGACTTTCAGACCAAAATGAACAATTACTTAGAGTCATGTGGATTTCCAAATATCTTGGTGTTCTTCAGCCCCTCTGGTGCAGACTTTTTTCTTACATTTTTAAGTCAAATGTTAAATAATTTTAAAGACGTAAAGGTAGTTGCAATAGGCAAAACAACTGCAGCAGCGTTGCATAAATCAGGGTGTCGATGTGACGGTATAACAGCAAAACCTACCCCTGAATCCCTTTTAGAAGCCATCTTACGTCTAATATAGAGAATCTATGCAAATGCTTTGACTTCGTTATAACTGTGAACTTGAATGTTTTTATATGTGAGAAGAATCGTTTTAAGTAAAAAATTAACGAGTGAATAAAATGCCCAATGGTGCTTAATTTTGAATGTCTTTGAACCTGCAGACCACTATTAGATAATGCTTTTAATTATATGTGTCTTATGTATGGACCCTTATTCTCAGCAAAGACACATCTAGAAGAGGAGGAAGTTTATGATTTACAAGGAAATATCCTCAATTTCAATCAATTACTTTTGTACACCTCTCTCAGAGTACTATAATTTTGAAGTACCTGTTGTTTCAAGACATCAAGAAATGCCACATGTGCTGTCACAAATCAAATAATGCCATTTGGTCAAACTATCAGACACATTTATTTTATCCTTCCCCAATATTTGACTAGCCCACAAGTTATGATAAACTATTTACCTTTATCAGTTATTATTGCCCTTGATCACAAGCTGACCTCAAGACTTTGAGTTCTGAACCATTCTAAGCTCTCCCTGAAATTGGAGAAAATGAAGGGTGGGAGGAAATGCCATCATTTAGGTCTTACAAAAGAGCTGCAAATAACATGCATAACTATGTTTGACTTTGCCATATGGTGTAATGTTTTTCTTCCACTGTTTCATCTGGCTCCTGGAACCTTCATCCTAAGAAACTTGCTCTCTTCTTTCTCTCTAATGGTTGAAATTAACCAATACCTATTGGAATAAGTCATGATTTACAAACTTGTTCCACATGTTTATAACATCCAAGGATGTTATACCTTCTACATTAATTAAACTGGTAACATTCTTTATGCAATTAATACTTCACCAACTGAATGTTTCACACTAAAAATGTTTATATGTCTCCTATTACTTTTTTGTTTACCAATACTTACAAAAGGAGTTAGAACATGATGCCTTTAGTGAATTGTACTGTAATTGACCTTTCAATGGACCCAGTATACTTCAAAGACAACCGATTGAGTTAATATCTGCATGGGTTAACAACATGTTCCTCATTCTTAAATATGAGAAATTTGGGGTTAGAATCAGTTGTGAATCATACTTCAAAAGTACAGAATTTCATTTCAAAAAACAGGAAATACTTCAAGTAGAAAGCTGTATTCATGTTGTGCCAAGTTTAAGTCTACTTGTCCTTACTTTTGCTATGCAACAGTTGGGTGGAAACAATTTGCTGAATGGTTATAGTAGGATTTTGGCCAGAGAGTATAGAATAGTATAGTAAAGATTTCCATTCCCTTGACTAAGAATAACCTCTTTATTTCAAAGTCTAGAGTATGTAAAAAAAAAATTTTTTTTAAATATGCCTACTTGCTTTCAAACTGGATGTTTTTCTGATTGAACTTGCATGTTTTATTTGGTACTTATTTCCCATTTCATATTTTGCTATAGATGAGAATGTTGTTTGTTATATTTTGCAAAAACTTGGGCCAAAAAAGTTGATTGTGACTTTTGTCCAAAGTTGATCTTGCCCTAGTTCCTGCAATGCTTCCTAATTGTTGGCCTGATCTGAGCCTAAGATTTCTTATAAAAAGGGCATAAAACATGCATGGCTGCATCTAGGCTCTTTTTATAAGCAATACAAATTTTTATGCAAGGATCAAAGTTACCTAAGTTGCTCTCTTGAAGACTCATTTGTTGCTTTTTGACTCTGTATATAAGGAAATCAAAAGCTTGTTATTGAGGTACAACGTTTCCTTTTTTGCAATTGTTATACATTTTTTGAATTTACAATCTACTATGCCATTTGGGCCCTTTTTTCTCTCATTTTAGTTTTCCATTTTATTTGTTGTGTTTTGGGGTGTGAAATCATTCCAGGCTGTGCTGTTTCATGGGTAGTTACAGTGTTTCAGAATTTCTTGCAAAGACTAAACCTGACGTTGCTTATACAAATATATCTATATCCAGATCTCCATTCAGAATGTTATTTATTATTTTGTTCAACTTGTCTTCTGATAGCTTGGGTGAGAGTAAAATACTTGATACATGTTAATGGCAATAGTCCCATACATAAATATCATCTGCCAGTAAGGGCATACTTTCACATTGACAAGGGTGTGATTAACAGTAATTTTAAGTAATGAAAGGGATATATGTAGCTTTAACTAATATATTACGTTCTTTAGAGTCATGTAAGAGAAGTTTTTTAAAACTGTCAGTTTTACATTGTACATGTAAATCTAACATCTAGCAAAATTCCAATTCCAAGAATCATGGTATGTACTTAGTCATATGCACTCACTATGGTGGATACATTAGGTGGTAAATGTATTTAAAACAGGCAAACAAAGCCTTTAGAATGACTAAGAGCCGGGTTCATACCTTTCCAAAATTTTGGGCCCGTATTCCTTTTTTCCAGTGGACATTATCCATTTTATTTAAAATTGGTTTTATCATATATTGTTGATATTTTCCCATCGTTTATGCTATGATTTTATATAACAGAAAGCAAGTACTCTGTTGATGACCATTATAGTTTCTATTTTGGTCCAGGTACATAGCCAGGATCTTAGTTGAAGTGGGCAAACTTTAATTGGGGTCATGGAAATGTTAAAGAGAGTCCTCCTGTTGGACTAGTGATATTTTGGGTAGGCACTAATACTGAAGAGGCTGTTGCTGTGATGCCTCTACATCCATGGTTTTCTCATTTTAAAAGGAGCTTTGCAAGTGATGCCAAAACGTTTTGTGATGTATATAAATTTTTAAAATTACCAGTTTGTTTACAAGTCTCTATCAAATTCTTTATGTATTGAAGCACTGTTGAGCTAATAATGCTTAAATGTGATATGATAGGAACACCCTGGTAGGGCCAAACGTATGGTAGAAGTAGCAAGGACCAAAAAAGTTAAAATGGTTATCTGGCTTAAGCTTGGCATGATGAGCTACCAGTACAAGTAGAGTGTTCTTCAAGTTTCAAGGTCTCATTGATGTGTACTGTAGATTTTATGTTCTGTAGATGCAAATGTGAAAAGAGGTCAATGTTGGTTACAATTTGCAGGTAGATATATATATCAAGCACTCATTTTTACTGCAAGTGTGATTCTGCAATGGTCAACAAAATCCTTACGATTAAAGGCTTGAGCTTTTCACAAAAGTAGATGTGAGGTACAAACTTTATATCATTTTAGGAAAAAACCTTAAATTCTTATGACTATAACACTGATTTATAAAAGGAATAATATTTTAAGTTGTTAAATTTTTGCAGTAAATAAGATTTTACAGGTTTCCAAATCTATGCCCTGATTAGTATTCCATACGGTCACATACTGGAGTACACCAAACTGAAACAACTAACAGATTTCTCACCAGTTATGCACTGGTATGAAATGGATATTTCTCAATGGTATTCACTTCCAACATACAGTATGTTATCATAAAAATTTTACCATGACAAAATTTCAACTATCATTACCAAGTGTTACAATGCAAAATCGGCAAAACTGGAATAAACACCTATGGACTGCAACAACAATAAATACCATGTTATTTTTTGTTTCTACGTTGACATTGACCAAATAAACCTTTCTGCTTTTGTTTTATGTTGTATCATATATATCAATTAAGTATCATTATATTATCATCCCAACCCTATTCCCTAGGAAACAAAATTTTATTGTTAGAATATTCCAAAAATATATATCAAGTGGTGCAACAATTACTAAAGTTGAGGGTAAAAACAAAGATATTCATGATACAATTTACTGGCAACATGAAATCAGAAATCCTACTACAGAAAGGCAACAAGGCAATAAAACACCTGTATCCTGTTAAATCTGCTCTGGTACATAATTATTGACAGTGTCTCCACTTTGCATATTCCTTCCCCACAAGTCACCCTTAGTTCACAGCCATATCAATTACACTTCATTTTTTGACCCCCCCCCCATGTTTGGATCTAGTATTAAGTCTGTGCAGTTGACAACAAATAATAACTGTGTAACGTCTAGGAATATCTTGTGAGAGTTGGGGCGGTTGAAATAGTAATGGCAGTTGAAAAATTTCCTACACCTAATAAATGGGAGGTTGGGTTAGACTTCAGCATTTTTAGCTGGATATATAACTTTTGTCATTTTACAATAGTTTTTAATCTTATAGTCCACAAGTGCTAAAATTCAGTATCCTAAATTAAGCAATGTAACTGGGAAAAGCCAATTTCCTTATCACTTGATGCAAATATTTCATCTCAAAGACATATACACTTCAGACATCTTTACTGCTATTTGATCTATGGTGACCATGGCCAATACTTTTGAACAATTAGCAAAACTGTGTCTTCCTCGGGGTTTGGGTCAAACTGTAGCGTCACCCTTAATCTTTACTAATGCTGATGACCAATTAAAATGTATAGAACATCTCCTATTGACTGACGATTATGTACGTGAGGTGTACGCCAAAGGTTATACTACCTTGCACTATTATTTATGAACTGAACAAACATATTACCGATTTTCCTAACATCTTCTACCGGGTGCATTTTAGCATAAGTTATAAACTGTTTTTTCATTCTTCTCAGCTCTATTAATGTCCAGTTCTTCACGAAGTCGATTTTTTCATCTGCTAAATCAACATTAATTTTGTCTCCAATGACAGCCAGTTTTTGTGTAGACATTACCTGTGTAATAATCTCTTGAGTGCGTCGATCCAACTCGTAAAGGAAGTTAGAAGATGACAAAGGTGTGGGCATAGTCGACTGGTTTGGAGGGGGTGCTTTTCTATTGAACAGTGCGTCATTTATGGCCTCAAAGGGTAGCTTTTCCTCTCTAGTTACACAAAACAGAGGTGAATCCCAGCGGTTTCTTGAATCCGGCGGCTCGAATCTCATAATCAGTCCATCAAGAACATCTAGCTCGTATGATTCTTCGAGTGGACGTGTTTCGTTATTGCTCCTACACTCATCATCTGAGGACAATGTCTGAATCACACAATGTAATGTTTTATGCGATTTCACAAGGCAGTGCAGTTCATAACGGTACCCCTTGATATAATTAAGAGAATCTAGTATTGTTACACTCTCTCTTGCAATACTTCTTTCCACTGATGCCTTTAACGAGGCACGTATTGACTTCTCCTTGCCCGAATCCTTGTATGTAACACTTTTATCAGTATTCAAAGAATGTTCACTGATCACATCGACCTTCTTCCCAAGTTCTTCAAAATAGTCTTTCAGCTGTTGTGCTCTTGTACTCTTCCCCGATGAGGGAAGGCCACAAATGATTATAAGCGGCATTAGGCCGTTGGAACGCGAAAGATGAATGTGAGATTTACTTTCTGATTATGCTGATCTACCATTCGAAAATGAAGACACAAACTGATCCATCTTGACTGAAACAGCGTCCAGCAAAATCTCGCTTTCACAATGAGACCGCTATTTCAATGGGGAAATGGTGGCAAAGTATCAAAACAGATGAAAGGTGGCGGAAATAGGGAATAACAGAAAAAGTTACGTGAAATGACCAATAGAATCGGAAAAGGGATAAGTAATTACTACTAGACAAAATTGTGAGGGGAAGGAAGAATGACTTGCAGCAGTGGATCCTTACCACCCTACAAAAAATCTAAAACTAAAACTTATTTAGCCTTCGTCTGGACTCGTGATACTCTAGTTGATTAAGTAAATAGATAAATAGGTACATATATGTAAAGGATGTAAAGGAGTCATACATTTATGACGTTGTATCGATGAGCAGAGGAGTTTAGTGCATTCTGGTAGTTTAATTTGATATAGTGGAGTAAATGAAGGCATTCCGGGAAGTCTACGAGAGTTTTCATGTTGTTTATTTTTTCCTTTGAGTGTGTTTTTTGTTTTGTTTTTTAAAGTCCTTCACTCAATACAAGCTTGCCTACGTTACCAATACGCTTCCAGCAAGTGGAATGGAAGAAACATGTCTGAAATTGCTGAAATCGTTCACTACCTAAATTAAGGAATGATTTTGACAGTTCACTACTAAAATTTTCAAACTGGACAGCTCAATGAAAAACTATACGCACATATTTGAAAGGGACTTTCGCTTTTTATCGTTTTGGAAATGTTGACCTTCGCTCACGGTATGTGGCAAGTATTTTTTATTTAAATTCCTCCATTTCAGCTAGAGGAACCGTATACATAACGGAGCTCTGTATGAAAGTCTTCCAAAGGCTTTTCAAGTAATTTAAGCATGAAGGACGTGTGCTGCTGGCCATTTGTTTCGAAGCGCTGAACTTGACTGTACATGTACTGTTTTGGAATCCATAACTTGTCGTTCGGCTACAGTGTAGGCCAACAACAACTTTCAACACTATGCTACTCATGTAACCCTGAGGTTTGTGCATCCCATAATACAGATCCGTAGCTGTCAGCATGTTGTAAGGGGCGGGGTGGCATTAGGTGGTACATACCTGTGGATTTGAGAGAATTCTGAGCGCCTTGGGGATGCTACGAACCTCATAGCGTTTAATCCTTGAGGATTTCACACACCCCTTGAAATAAACTAACGTTTAGTATTTTGTAGATAGGGATGCATGAAATTTTATGTTCATTACACTCTTTACTAGGAAATATCGCAATTTGTTGTCTATTAGAACTAACCGTTAGGGGCAATGCCCCGTACCCCCGTCGCAACTACGAGCCTGCCAGTATCTAAAACTCGTTATGTAATAAAGAGAAGTGTGGAGGAAAGTTGTAAAGAACTACAGCCCACAATTATGACCATAATAACCCTTAGATAGTCGTAGATAAAAGTGAAGCAATAGTAATAATAAAGATAGTGACAACGATGAAGCCCTTTTCCGCAAAAATTGCTGCGATTTGATTACGATCGCTATAGCACCAAGACATCAATTAAGAATCCACGTGTTTACGCAAGCACATTTGTCCTGTTTCAATAGCTGTTACCTGTTCGATTTTCGTTCTATCAGATTTTTACAAGGTATCATATGATACATATATATAAATTCATACACATATATATAAATTCATACACATATAAATGCTCTAATAGAAGGCCTAAATACTTTATATTTATAAAGTATTTAGGCCTTCTATTAGAGCATTTCC
>JAAAKL020016516.1:0-10996 GCA_010016065.2 Carybdea cf. marsupialis auct. non (Linnaeus, 1758) | reverse complement strand
AGAGACCTCCGGGATCGTGGCAGCTCAGGGTCGGTTCGAACTCACGACCCTCGGAGTGTGAGTCTGACCAGAGTGGTCTGACACTCTACCACTATGCCACTACTGTGTAAATTGGATTGGATTTCTGTCTATTGCGACTTGGCTCTTTCATTTCTTCATCTTTCAACTTATATGTATATATATATAAGTCTAAACAGTATTTTTTAATATCACACTTCCAATTGTTGGGTTTAGCATCCTAAAAATTTTGATTATGCACATATGTTTTGTCTACAAAGAAACATGGAACCGAGGGGCAGACATTTCACATGTAAACTGGTACCCTGATGGACCCAGTGTTTTTATCGTTCAATGCACTAGTGTGACCATTCGTATGTCGTGTTAATTTCATTCGACCGTTGCTGAGTTCTATGAATATGCTTTTGGATTCAAGCTATTTTACCCTCTTTATGTAAATAAGTTTACAAGAACACCAGTCTGAACTTTTCCCAGGACTTAAGAATACAGTACGAAGAAACTTTGGCTTCCTCCTTCCGAGGCCTTAAGATAATGAAGACAAAGAATGCATGCATTCCACACACACACAAAGCGTCAGTTTCTGACAACTTTGTTCACACATTTCCCTTTCGTTTACATATACGTGATGCTTGAAGAGTTGTCAAAGTTTCAAAATATACCAGACGAAAAAAAGTTCGCTGTTAATGCGATTTGGAGCAATAGGCCTAGTAGCAAGAGTTAAACTGCAACCCAAAAAGAAAGAAAACATAAAGAAATCCTAACGATCGCGTCAAGCTGAATACCGTTCTCGATATGAGAAACGATTCGTAAACTGGTGTTGATATAGGAACTAAAAGTGAATCAGTTTAGGCACAGCGGGAACACTAGAATGTTTTGTTTACTAGTGTGAACATCATGAGTAAAAGTTTTCGATATGTGAAAGCGGTCAAGACTGGCGATAAAGAGAGGGAAAAGCCAGACAGGGGTGGACGAGGGAGGCTGACGAGAAAATTCTTCGAAACCCATACCTGATACATGTAGAGCCTACAGCAGTTTGGCACACGCACGTTAATATCATACGTACCACCCTCTATCATATCAAAATTCCAATGACAAATTTTATTAAGAACCAGTACATCTGTGTTAGGTTGGCTGACATTTAATCTTAAATCGTTTGAAGGCTAAGAAGTTCTAGATCTGTTATTACTACAGAAAATTTTTTGAAGAGCACCTCTTTATGGATAATGGCGAAATTAAAGCAAAAGAGTTGACGGATATTAGAATTAGGGGGTCTATTAGTGGTAAGGGGGTGTAGGCCATAACATATACATCAATCGATAGATCTCGATGAGTACTACAAGAATAATATATAAAATTATGGAAATATGCATATTCCGGGGAGTAAGAATAGTGAGTGAACCGCCATGATAATACATCGTAACACTAATAATGACCTATTCCGGGAGCACCGTGATACAGGCATCTACATACATATGGTATCCAAGGTATTGTCAGCACTATGTTATATATTGCGGCTATTCCACGATTACCGACTGTATGTTGGGGAAAATTGCTAAAAACCCATCACCAAGAAATATATAAGAAAACGCAATCGTCTATGTCAACGTCAATTTTACAAAAGTGGGCGAAGACAGTTACGACCCCCGTCTCCTAAAAGTGAAAAAGTCTTGCAAGCTGTGTCTTTATCACTTTAATCCTATACTGATATACATATATATGATAAATACATATTACATATAATATGTATATATTATACATGTAATTTATGTATATATTGTTCATTTAACATATGTATATTAATTGACCCCCCTCATTCTAAATCAGCAAGGAGGTTCTTTATATATGCATTTACATCATGAAATGTTTCACTTTTACAACTCTCAAGCTATCGAATAAAAATGTAAACATGATGAAAGTGTTAAAAGCGCTATCAGATTCTGGCGTATTTTGTGTGTAAGATATTTAGTGTTTTCAAGACCTCGGAGGGATGAAGCCTCAGTTGTTGTTATTCTATTCATAATTTTGGGCACAAACAGGCTAATTTTTTAAGTAAAAAATTTCTTGTAAAAAAAGATTAGAGTTTAACTTTTCAATGGACACCAGTCTTGTCAAACTTATAATTTCACATTCTGTCTTCTTGTCGATATGTTTTGTATGACCCTATAGAAAACACATCCAACCTGATCAAAGTAGTTTAAGACGGTTGCCAACCCTGGATTAAATCGCTCTCACCCCGAAAAACAGCATCCCAACGATCTTATTCATTTAACGATCTTCAACGAAAATATCTGATCGATATTCTCGGATTCTATGTATTTACGTATTTATGTAAAAGCAGACCCGCGCTTGAATATCAGTGTATGTAGGCCTCCAATACATCGAAAGTCTTAATTGATTGAAACGACAGCCCTCTCAAAGAAGAATCCGAGACACTTCAATAGCTGCATGCAATGTTAGATTCAGCTACAAACTCACGCAATCGATGATGAAGTGTAAACATGTAATTGCTATCTCATTCAGCTTAACTCATTCAAGAGTAGATCATTATTTATGGATGGGCATATCCCTACAGATAGATTCAACGCCTCAATAGCCGTACCAATATGTGAAATTGTTCATCATACTAAAAAAATAAGTTGGAAAATCAATCACTTACCAACTACAAGGGCTTTGGTCCTCTCGTTTAAAACGACATCAAAGATGAAATCACTTCCAATAGATCTTAACAGCAGCTGATCGTATGATTTATATACACCAGCAAATCATTTGAATGGAAGTCGCCCTTATTGGCTGACAAAACGAACGCGTGATACGGTTGAAGGTTCGCAAAGAGAGATGTGATCAAAGTACTTGCCAACGAAGCATTTTTAGTATAGAACAGTTTGAGCACCTTCTCTTCTCGATTTGCTATTCCATGTGACGGTCCGATTTAAACTTGGCACTTAAACAGCATTTAGTTGTACGTATGTCACGTGAGGGTGATGAAACAGTACCTTTGTTTTCATTTCTCTAGCTGCTGAGGCTGTGAAGGATTTCCTATTCGCAATGAAAAAGAGAATGAACTTTGTTCACACTGATCATCTCAGATCTAATTTCGTCGTTCTCGTCACCTTCACAATCAAGCCATCTATGCCAAATGTCAGCATCATATGCAAAGGAGTACCAGAGATTATGAAACAGAGATTATGCTTTAAAATCTATGGGGGCACGAAATGACAGTAAATTGTCCCTTTGTTTTGCATATGGTATCATTCAATTTTACTTCTCCTGCAAAATACGGTAATGAAACCAAAAAATTACGACTTTCCTCTATAAAACTCTTGTTTAATTGATCCTGCCAAATCAAATGACAGACGATGATTAACAGTACAATTATATCAATAGTGACTTTAATGGCGGGGCGGATTACTGCAGCAAAAATTTACACCAGCTGGGGAAATGTGAGGAGACGAAAGCGAAGGATCGCAGAAGGTAGGCGGTGTGAGATATCGGAGAACCAGGTAACACGAGATACATAAGAATCAGACAATATGTGAGATATAGGAGACCCAGACGATCTGTGATATGGGAGAACCAGGTAGAACGAGATGCGTATCTACATCTCGTTTACATGACATGAAACTGAGATATGGCTAAAAGTAACGATAAAACAGAAATTAGATTAAAAAGAATACGCAACCTGTGAATAATATAGATTGTTATTTTACTGCCTACGCTGTGGATATCTCTAATATGGAAAAATATATGTATAGATATTATTACAAGAATCTCACATAGACCCAAATCTATTAATAAAAGTATTGAAGCCTTCTTTTAACTGAAGTCGACTCAAATCTATCTACTCGGTTCTTCCAGCGTCCTTCTTTTACATTGCAGATCACAATGCTCAGTATCAGTCTGGATGTAAACATCTTGGGGTCAAATATCGTACTCATTTGAAAGTGTTTTGTTTTCCAATGTGAAATTGGCTACTACTGTACATAAGCCCCTTCCAATGGATGAGAAGTTAAGATACAAACGACCATGAACCATATCACGACACTATAAGAAAAGTTTGACTAAAGTTATAAGTAATACAAAGGATAACTGAATAGCCCATATCCATATTGTCATCCTAAAGTTCAACTACATAACTGGCTACCAGCACTAACAGAGAAATCACAACAAACACAAAATCAACATCGCGCCACTTCTCAACCAAGTTCGATACCCACTTCCTCGTAAGTCCACAACCAAACAGCATAAAGCAGCGAAGCAGTTCAGCACCCAGCAGCCTGAAGATGGGAGAAGTAACTCTCGAAACGTAGCTCAGAAAAAGACTACCACTCAACACATGATAAACATCTACCATCAATGGCATCAACTGAGTCGACAAGCGTTAGAATATTCAGCTACATAACTGGAAATGAACAGGTCTCTCGGATGAACGTACCGCACTACCGATGCGAGTTGTCAGTGAAAAAGGTGATGTAGATGGAGTGAGAGAATATCTTAAACGATCTTCTCGGGGTGGAATTCTAAATGGAGATGGTGGAGGGGTGGGGAACCGAGGAAGATTGTTGTTATTTTGAGATGTGATACGATTGTCCAAATGTTCTACCAATGCTGGTATATAAGATTGTCTGAATTGACAGAACCGTATTCGGTAGGAAGAACTGAGATGAAATGCTAACATACATGACGAGAAATGAATTTTTATGGGCCAGAATATGGGGGTGAAGTAGCAGGTGGGCTGCCTCACCACGTACAAAAAGATGACTAAAAACCCATTTGCAGATGAATGATATGGCCCGTTGATGGATGATACAAGCAAACGTGCGTTGCTGGACTGTAGCTTCTAATTCGACTGCCACTTGATAAATAAAAGTTTGGTAAGATTTAAAGGAAAATGGCCCTTTAAACTTTAAATGTAACTTTAAATTCAAACGCAAATCTAAACTTGTCAGGCAGCCAATGCGACTGATGTTGAAATGTTGATCTTCTCATTCATATACTATGAATCTTCCATCATTCATGCCTTTTGTCAAGAAGGTAAGTGCTACCGCTGCCAAATTGCCCGGGGCTCTAATGTAGCTGTCTTGAAAGTTAAACATTCTACCTGCTGATATCTCATGAACGACGGAGCCAATCTTTTCTGAGACTTTCCAGCCTTTTTTCAAAGCTGTTCTGGTGCAATTTGACAAAAACATTTCCAAAGATGTGCTAATAGCGAGTTCATAGTTACCCCCTTACAGATTTGCTAACAAGTAAACAAAAACGTCTACCGGCAATCTAAATATGATAAACCATAGAATCTGTAGATAAACCTGTTTGGTTGCACAAAATTTTACGTAAGTCTTAGATAAAATATCTCTTTTCAAACAGTTCTATGTTTATTATTGTTTACAACTAAAATTAATCTTACTTTAAGTTTTGATAGTCAAAAATATTCATGCGAAATTATTGTTGAACGGTGTTTGATATTTGTTGACTTTCGGCTGTATTGTGATGTCATCATTTCCGATATCGCATTATAAAAATATTTTTCTGCAGCTAATAGATGAAGGAGGAGTCCTGTAACGACTCAATCCTTAAACCTAGCAAGGATTTTTCGTTACATCAATTAGTTCCATTCATTGTAAATAAATAAATAGATCACTTTCTTGTAAAAGTTTCAGATTGGTATTTTATACGTACACTGGACATAACATACTCTTTATCATCAAAGTGTCAGAAAGCAACTTTCGAATCAAACGTGATAATGTGTAGAGACTTTGCAACATTTATATTACCATTCAATCATTACAAATGGTGACCCGAGACAAGAACAACACGCTCCTGCAAACACAAGACGCACAACTGGCCCTACAAACTCACACTTACACACTCTCTCTCTAACCCACGGGCGCCGTCAACTCATCTCGCACTTCACTGGAGTGGTGTTAGGTGACAGAGACCTATAGAGCCTCATGTCTTCACCTTAAGCAGGGGGGAGGGGGCTATGTAGTGACATATTATCCAAACAACAGACATCTCAAATTTCTGTCTCTCGTTGGTAAGGGACCCTTGCTTAGTGGAAAAGCGTTGTTGTTGCGCAACGCGGAGAACGTAGGTTCGATTCCCCTTGGTCTGACGACTTTTCAGCTTCGAAAATTTGTGAGACCGGTGTCTACTTTCATTCATTACAAATTCTACTGTAGTGAGATCTCCTTTATTTGAAAACAATTGATATAATGTCTAAGAACAACTAGACCTATAGTACTACCAGGTGTTATACCTAAGGGAGAATTATTAACAGGATCATGAGCATTAATACTAGCCCCCCCCCGCCCCGCTCCCTTCAGTTCACTCAAATAGCCCTAATTTGAATAGAATTGATATGATAAATACAAAATGTTTCTGCTAAGATATTTTTATGCATAATATCATTATGTTAGGTTCATCATGAAACATAGAGTTAGTTCAACGTACGATTATCATCTTGAATCTGTCAGCGAAAATTGAAATGAACTAACTGGTGGTCAACTGCAGGATGCCCCAACTAATTCCTCAATTCCAGAGTGCGTTTTATTTCAAAAGGAACATTAGTAACATCCAGCTGACGCTGAAGTTAGCAACCAAGGTTTCAAAAGAACTTTTGAAATATCAATGTGCGCGTGACTTCCTCCTTCTGATTGTTCTAATGACACCATACGTATTCTCTTTACTTTAGACTAATAAAAATAGTTAAACACATATCTGCATAGCTTAATAGGGTTAGTTTAATAGTTGTTTGCGTTCTTCTTCTGATATGTTTACTTTCCAAGTGTATTGCTTTTCATGAACAGAGCAGCATTGATAAGACCAGTGAAATTTGATGAACGTCAAAAAATAGGGATGAAAGTGCTACTTTTGATAAGGCGATGAATCAAGGTACTAGCAATGATAAAGATTAATACGGCCAAAAGGAAACTATAATTCAGACAACATTTCGTCTGTGACTGAATTGCTCAGATCTATTGGAAACATTTCAAACTAAAAATATCTTAAAGATCAGCATCATGGAGCTTACTAACAGTATGTGAAGTTATATTGCGGGGCTCCCAAAACGCCCTTGTTGAATCGATTGTGGAAAAGCTTCGAGCAGAGTGGGGATAGGAAACATTTTTCCTGTAGTGTTTGATTTGAAGATGTAACTGTTTCAACACTTTCATTAAGCATCTTTATCGCGAGCTCATGCTAGGTCTACCTTCACAAATCTGATCAAATGTCACTGGCACCAACTGGATTTAATTCTCATAAGAAGAGCTTCACTTTACAATGTGTTAGTAACAAGAACATGCCATTGTAGCTAACAGAATCGCAGGTCAACCATCGATGCACAGCAAAGCAAGCCTTCACCTCACAAAAACCTAAGCAGTTACTTGCAGAAACATTTCTTGCCTCTCATAGAGCAAAATATTGCTACGAATCCCTCCAGTAACATCCGACCAATAGCCTATGAAACGTGGACATAAATGCGGGGTTCACTTTTGATACTACATTTTCTGTGTTTGGGGAGAAGAAACATAACAAACTAATCTGGTTTGAAAAGAGCTGGGCTGATTTGAAGCAGCGGGTACAAAGTCGAGGAACGTCTACATCTAACAAATATCCCAAACACAACCTAGCTTAATGCAAGAAGCTATAAAACGACAGCCATTAAATGACTGGACACCTAAATCTTGACACAAGGTGTGCCAAACTTCTCTATCTCTATCTTGGCACACCATAATCAAGAACATCAAGGCTTGGAAAAGCTGAAGATGTACAGACGATGATATAAAACATGTCTAGCAGAAAGCCTGGTACCATTTTATCGTATACTGGCTAGTGGTGGCTTTAGCTGGAGTGGGTGGGGGCGACGAGGCCGAGGTATACGTGCCTAA
The DNA here is from genome assembly GCA_010016065.2 of Carybdea cf. marsupialis auct. non (Linnaeus, 1758). Lineage (NCBI taxonomy): Eukaryota > Metazoa > Cnidaria > Cubozoa > Carybdeida > Carybdeidae > Carybdea > Carybdea cf. marsupialis auct. non (Linnaeus, 1758). Next base: position 3,092 of record JAAAKL020016516.1, on the reverse strand, counting down.
ACCATGGTTTCCCCCACACTATGAAAAATTTAAGAAATATTAGCATCAAGAGAAAACCAATCACTACTACTAGCCTGTACTTAACGATTGATAAGGTTCGACTCTGAGAAATTCAGATGGAATTTAAGCAAGTGGAGACCTCACACCCGAAAAATATATAACGCAATTTTCAAATTTCTTACTAATTATAAAAGTTCATTATAGTGGGAAGCGACCCAACTTGCTCTGAAAATTTTTAGTCACCATCTCGATTTTATGAAAATTGTGAATACGGTTTCATAAAAAAAGCGCAGTTCTAACATAATCCACACAACTCCTCTTGATAAACAGGCACAAAAACATCACTTCGCCCCCTTATGTGAGGTTTAAGATACAAATTTGACATTTCATATTTCTGCGCCCGAAAATTGCCGATTTGTCTCCTTTTGGGCCTAATGTCTCCGATACGGCATTAGATGCCATGATATACATGCACTAATGATCTGAACTAGCTAAGATATATCATAACATCTCTCACCACATTTGACGCCATTTCGATGGTCGGGTTCATCACATGGAGCAGATTGTATGGTAGGGTATTAAGAACACTCATTTTTCGTTAGTTCCATAACCAGATTTTCTTGATGAGCAACGAACGGGGTGAATATTATTCATTACATCTTGCAATTTTTACGCCCATTCAGTTTAAAGGCGCTCCTCATTAATCTTTTCTTGACATATCTGGGAAAGGTAGATTTCCAATGGGAGACAGAAGACCATATCTCTGGTATTAGCCGCGACCTCTCGCACTAGAAGCGTCAGTACAGAGTCTGTATCAGGACATGTAGCAGTCTCGCTTTTAATTCGTTCACGCCAATATACACAATTTATGCCAATAAAATGATCTCAGGGGTAAAAAATACTGTAGCCTATGCTAAGCATAATGGTCTCAAGTGTCTATATGGCAAACATCATGCTAACTGCCATGGCTACCAAAATACATACGACCGAAAAAACCTTTCGACGCCATTAAGATTGCAACAGTACACGCCTGGTATCTTGCGTCGAAACTGGGTAGTGAACAAGGGGGATGAAAATAACCTACATGGCACTGGAGCATTTCATACAATATTCGTCGAATAATTTTTGTTAGATAACTTGTCATTATACAGTAGAACCAACGACATCTGTTCTAACCTTTCAGCTTTGCACACTACATTTCGTAGGTATTATTAAGATTATCTACTTTCACTCACCAATATAGTGGTTGCATGCTTCCCAATAATAAAGAAACAGGGTCTAGTTTTGTATGTGATTTATCTCGACAGCTCATAAAAAGAAACCAGCACATATAGTTAAACAGTGCAAATTTTTAGGGTTTCTTGCCCAAAGGCAAGATTTACGCCTTAATAAGGAGTTCTAACAGTAGAAATGCGTAAATGTTAGAGAACAAGAAGAAATGAAAAGTGCGGCCCATTTATCTTTCACTTGAGAGTGCAACTTCTTTGACGATATTCAGAAGTTTTGGAAGCCTTTCTTACACCAGGCCAAAAATCATTCTACTGACAAAGATGATATGCCACTAATATCATGGTACAAACATTACAACAATTCTTACTACATGGATAAAACATGACTGAAACTACATGTTAGTCTCCCTATCATGACTGTCATGTTTATGTAATACTAAGCTGAAATACTACGTTGGACCTAATATCCAAACAAAAATGCTAACCAGCTTGCAAGGAGAATTTTGCTACAGCCAAACTGCAAATGCACTGTGCATTCTTTATTATTTTAAGGTTATGGAAGACATCCCATTCTCATCATCACAAATATATTTACTTGCATGCACAGCAGGGTGAAAGCCAGTTTCAACCCATGAGCACAAAACCTAAAACGTCAGAGACAATTTTCTTAAATTTTAGACTGGCATCCAACCCCCGATCCCCCCAATTTCTTGAGCCATAAATTTCACCCAGGGCATATTTAAAGCCACTACTGATTTACAACTCTTTTTTTCATAAGACCAGAAATTAAGATTCTGTACCTTATACTTTACTTCATTATAAGATTTGAGCTTCTTTGAGCTTTCCAACTCATTACCTCAAATGCTCTTTTGGCACGTTCTAGTAGTAGTATCCAAAATATCCTTATCATTCTCCATCTTGTATATATTCAGAGCCTAATGATATCCAAACTATAAAGTAACATCTTTAAAACTACCTATTACATCAATTACAACTTATTAAACTGTTATATTTCAAATCCTTTAAAATAAAACAAAAAACCCCTTAATTTTTACTAATACACATGCAAAAAAGCTGTCTTTTTAAAAAGGGCTGCAAGCTTCCCATACACTCCAGCTACTGCTCTACCTACGAATGATATCAAAAAAAATGAGGCAAACTGGAGGAAATATCAAGTACACAAATTTTGATTAAAAATTTTGGAGTATCTCAAAAAGTTTATTTGCATCAAACTACTTCTATTGCCTGAAGAAAATTGATGCAGTAAGTTAGAAAGCAGTTGGCCTACTTCTATTACAACCATAGGTGAAATGGATCATAAACAAGACCGGATGATAGTTTCAATGAAGAAACAGCAGCGAAACTTTAACTGAATACCCTTTGTAACTCCTTCTTCTCATCTAATCAGTCCAAAAGGGAATCAAAATAAACATTTACCAATAAAGGGCAAATTTTGAAAGTCCCCTATTTTTAATAGAACTATTTGGGATTATATAATTGCTGTCTACATCATCTACAAACATATTGGGCCCCTTGGTTTCACCCCAAAACCTAATGTCCCCTTGGGCAACAAAGAGGAAGTAATGGTCTGAAAATTAACAATTTTTCACATAAAAGGTATGGTCCCTCACAAAAGAGGTCACGTGCTACATCCCCTCCATGAATGCTTACATCCATGTTGCTTCTCTACAATAGAGAAGAAATACAATAAGCAAAATCTGATCTAGGTTGATAATACTAAAATACCTGCCTCAACTTACAAATAGCTTCCTAACTTCACTAATGAATACATACCTTATGTATAAAGGGTGTTATCAAACAGGAAAGTACAACAAACAATTTTTACTTTCAGAGATACAAATG
>JAAAKL020016515.1:0-10996 GCA_010016065.2 Carybdea cf. marsupialis auct. non (Linnaeus, 1758) | reverse complement strand
ACCAAAATCTACAAAGTAGTTGAATCTTGTCACTTAAACCACATGTGAACTCCTAACAAAATGAACTTTCACATGTCACAAGACAGAATAAATTTTTGCAGCATATTTTTAGGCCTGGGCTCAAATCTAGTACTAGACTCCCCAGAAACTGGATCATTATGCTGCATCATCCTTATGAATCTAAAATGTTTTGCCACGAAAAGTTCCTATTCTCCATCCTTATGTAGACTAATGACTTAACAGCCAAGCTATTTTCAGAGAATATCTTTCAGTCCAGTATCTACATATGACAATTTCACTCGAGACACAATATCAAAGATGAGAAATATTTTGGTTAAAGAGACTTATATAATCAATACTATTCAGGATTCTCAAAAGTCCTGTTTTATGGATACTCTTAGGCCATGTCATTGTTTATGGTCTAAATTCAGAATTAAGGCCATCATATCTCCCAAGATCTGAAGAAGCTTTTATAGAGCATTTTATGTGATGCAAGCATGTTTTTATGCAAAGGTGAAGTCTGTATATCTCCCATGGGCATAGAAACATTTTCATTGGAAATTGTGTTACAGACGGACTATAGATGCATGCTACAGATCCAAGGCCTGGGAGTGAAGTGACAAATATTTTTTCTCATGGAAATAAATACATTAATATGAGATAGTTTGCAAAGTTCCATCCATCCATTTTGTTTAACTTGCGTTACAGACGGACATGACTAGTAAAAGTAAAAAAACAATGAAGAAAGTACTTGAGAGAGAATTCATTGTTGCACCCTGTTAATCTTACCCAATTAAAGTGGTTTATAGTTATGCTACTTCATACAAACCCCCTTTTCCCAATAAACTATCCTTAGAAAGAAGTAGTTCCTGTTAGCATGTAGAATTTCCTTTGCAGTGATGTTATGTAGGACACCAAAAAATATGAAAATGTCTACTTCCAAAGCTTAATTTATTTTTTATACATAAGTAGGTACCCTTATCTTCAAAAGGAAACTTAGCTTCTGATGTTTCTTGTAAATTTTATATTTGCCAAAAATGTCATGAATTTTGAAAAATGCACATTAGCTTTTGGCAATACAAAGCCTACAAGTACCTCGAACTTCAATTTTGAATCAAAGAAATTTCTTATATATACTAGGCTAAATATCATAAATTTTATGAGAGTTGTGGATTAGTTCCTTTAGCATACCCGACCAAAACGTGCCATGATTTTTGTTGAAAGCCAAGTAGAAATGGATAAAAAATTTGCAATGTTGCAAAATGAGTTGTACTAGAATTAGCGAAGAAAACATTTGAAAAGGTACTAGAGACATTGAAGATAGATCAAAAGCGGAATTCGAACCTGGGGTCGATGGATTCTCAGAACTTTCTCTAGCAACTGAGTTAAGTGAACGTCTATATTAACATTTTCTTCTTTTCTAGCTGCCACATTAGTTTCAAAAGTTTACGTGTGAGCATTGACATCCAGCCCTAAGTAGTTTTTTTAGAGGCAAGCCTCGCTGCACCCTGTGAATTGCCCAAGGAAGGGCTGTTACCCAGTCCCTCAATCTGTTCAAAGCCCATTGAAAGTTACAAAGTATTATTGAAACGAGAGGATTTGAAATGATAGCCATGTGTATTTTCAGGAACACTTTTATAAAGACAGGATTTCCAATGTTTTTAAGCATTTAAAAGTTTTCGAATCTTGCCAGGGAGTATTCAAATAGGATTGGTTGAAAAGTTTGAATATTGCAGAAAGAAGGTATCAATTTGAAATAAAAGAAGCCATGTACATGAAATGACAGACACACGAACCCAACAAACAAATCCTGCATTTGAACATAGGGTTACGTTTTTAATGAATTGACACTTTTATATTTTATTAATGTCGTCACTTTTTGCTTACTGTTTCATGTTAAACAGCATGTTTTTTGACCTTGAACAGTCACTCTGCAATTTTTAACTACCACTAATAGTATTTCATTTTTTTACCTCTACAGATCGCGTCTCGTGAATATTACCCTGTATTTTTATACAATGTTTTGATAACCTTGGATAAATACAAGCAACTGCTGATATATCGAGGTAACATGAAACGTGTATCACAAATTGCAATCTATAGTAAATTTCATGATTCATCTCGCAAACTTGTTCCTGCCAAGAGCTTTTGGAAATGATGGGTATAGAGAAGATAAGAGAGAAATTGGAAATTATAAAATCCCGGTGGTGTCTTCTCTCTATTTCCCTGATATCTTTTCAAAACGTGTCATTTAAAACCCTCTACTGTTCATGATTAAGAATGGAATCATAATTAACTGTAAACGTACAAAGTCAGAAGTCGAATTAGGTCCATAGAGACATAAACATAAAATTACTACCAAAGGAAACCCGACAATATACAAATATATAAAAATGGTATTAAATCATTATGCCTCACACATGCTAATTTGGAAGTAAAAAAATCACTATTCTTGTAAGGGGTAAAAACTAAATACACGAATCGTTATTCCCTCATTGTCAATGTATTCATTTTTTCTGCTAGACGTCTGTTGCAACTAACAGGGTGGAGGTACAGGTGGTAGAAGACGTTATGACAGGAAGACTGGTTCAATCCACAACATCTGGTTGATGAATCCGAAACAGGTTCATTATTCTAGAACGTACTGTTTGTACTATCCGCTCAACTCTCTCGCCAAACGTGTATGGTGTTTCTCCATCGTCTAGCTCAATTTCCCATCTACCAAGGAATACAAGTTCTTGTTATGTGTGTATGCTATGTCAAAAGCTCTAATAAAATGCCTCACTAAGTTGAGCGTTGTAATTATCACCTCTTTGGAAAGTACCTTAAGAAAGATCAGCCTACCATGCAGGACTCGACACTTTGTAGATGCAAACAGAATGATAGTTCCATAATATCAATCATTCTTTAACGGTTTAACTAAACAGCTATCTAATCACAGCATTGAGTACGTTGAAGTAAACGTGTCTGCCTACAACTGGAAACTATTGAAAAGAAGGAACTGTTTTACGAAATAAAATATATCTCTGCCTTAATCAGGCATTGTAAAACACATAATATACTTTCAAATAGACAGATAACAATATAAATTCTTATTTACTTGGTGCTTTCCATCGGAACTTTAATCACTAATGTTTTCCAAATATTGACATGAGCCAATTATCCTTCCAAACCTCGTTTAGCCAGGCAGGCACTGTCTGCAATGGCAAAAACGACTTATCTATCTTGACTTCATATTGTTAAGGGAAATCCTCAGGCAAATTTTATGTGTCATTATTTTGCCAGGGCTTGATAGCAGAGAAACGGTGATCAAGGATGCTTTGTCAATGCTTTTAGTTTATCTTCTCAGATTATATTCGGAATCTAGGCTCATTATGTTCCTAAAGCAAAACGAACTATTGAACTAGAGATGAAGTACTCCTTGCATTATGATTACGCTCAATGATATTAGTATAATTTGTAAATTAACGGTAGTTGATAGGGCCTTGACGTTTTACAGACACACAGAACCAGTGGGAGTAAAACAGTGTTAGGCAGTTATATCGTTTTTCCGAGTGCAACACTCGCGACTGCTCTTCATGCTACAATAGCAAGGAGCATAGAGCTAATTAAAGACCTAAACACCAAGGAAAGTCGTAAATTATACTATTGTTGAGGTTGTCGGAAGCCTGAAGTTGTTAAGGAGATTATTGGTTTTACACAAGATCTTATCAAGAGGCATTCTAGCAGATTTAAGAGTGATTCCGGATGTAAAAGCAGCCCCTCGTAGAATGATAAGTTTTGGATTTGTAGGAATCAATCAATAAGAAGACAAGAGAACATCACATCATTCACGCCAAGAGATTTAATCTTGTTGGTGAGATAAAGAATCGATTCGTTAAAATGAAATATGATAAGTCGAACTGAGATGAACCTGAAACATTTCCTTGTGACTTCGTATGCACCTAGGAGAAAAATGACACTCGTAGATAGAAATTGAAACTTGTTGGGCAATAAAAATAAAATACGTTACTATTTAATAACCTGTTTCATTTAAGCATCACTTCAAAAAACACAAGGATTAAACTTGACAAAGCGATCTGAAATCGATATACATATTCAGATTTGACACAAAAGATATCATGTTTTATGTATTACTTGTACAACTAGATATCAATTGTACATACCATTATATTTCTACCCCGTTTGTCATTCATAACTGCTCAGATGAGCATCTCAGTTGACTTTCCAAGAGACGGATGGTTTTGTTGTCAATATGATGAGATGTCAATATGATGAGACGGGTTACGTCTGAAATGTTCAGCTGGTTACACTTCCAACGGCCATAAAGCAGAAAACGCCATCGAGATTTTCCTGGAGCTACCTTCTTTTTTGCTCCTTGAACGTGTTAGCTAAGTCGGTATACAGCCTCTCGAGATCCTGCTTTCTCGAACTTCCCAGTCGCACACTGTCTTGCACATGAAGTCTTATTGAAGCATCAGATTTCACTACCATTATTGTCAGACACCATGGCAACTATAATACAAAAGACTTGGACAAAAGATTTCACTTGAAGGCAGCGCACTGTTACACAATCTCGAACTTAAAATTTGAATCAAAACCAACACAACGAACTTATTTCATCACTTTCAACAGTTCTTCTTTCAAATGTCGACAAAGTAACTCACATCTTATTTTATTTCAAAAGAACGAGGTTTGACTAACGACAAACGACTTCAAAAATCCTTTAAATCACACAGACTTTCAAATTGGGCAGTAGTCACCGTGGAGGGTTGGGGCACTTATCTCCATTTTCAGCCAAGATATTATCACTTATGGATCCAATGAAGAGATTTTGTTCGTTTAAACAATTGCGTCCCCACTTCCCTCGCTTAAGGATCATTGCTCATGCCTTGTGTATTTTTACTGTATAAGAAACACAAGGTTTGAATCAGGGAATATCTTTCATAAAAACTAGCAGCCTTAACTTCTCAGGTAAAGAAGACACGAGGCAAGGATATCAGTATTTAAGAGGCAGCTTCATTTTGGGGTTTCTTTGGTGGGTAATTGTCTTAGAGGGGGGAATGTTTTTCGAATATAAGGGCGCGAGCTCTATATTTCCATCTTGACCAGCAATAATTGGGAAGGGACACCAATGTTGAAGCGTTCCTTGCATTTCTACTTTTCCAGATGCCCTAGGACATCAAAGTGGTCCAATTAAACTTCAATTGGTCCTTTTCCAGATATCCCCCACCGCCTCATTCAGAGACAGAATCCCCCACCACCTTTTCCACAGGGTTAGGGTTAGGGCCAGGGTTAGGGCTAGGGTTGCGGTTAGATGGTGGGGTTAATTTTTTTCAGTGCAGTTTTGAGCAATAGTGGTGAGGGGTATCTGGAAAAGTACCTTCAATTCTCATAGGATCGGTGAGATGATTACTGTACTTGTGACCACAATAATGGTTGGTGTCATCCCAACCGCAAATATAGTTGTAGTTAAAGAAGATTGAATGGTCTTGTTGCGATTTAGAAGCTTTCTTTTCTCTTTTATTTTCCTATTTGATTATGAGTAGCCATCGCAATGAGACCTGCATTCATAAATGCAACTAATAACAGATTAGTAATAGCGAGCTAAAAATAATAACGTAGCAAGGAAACTAAGATCTGATATCGAATACACATTTTTTCTAGAACCCTTTGTTTTCCTACTTAGGGTTTACTTCTACTATCGGATCAGCCAGAACTGTTTGTGTTTCCTTGATCTAAAGCAAATTGGACTCAACCAGGTAGTTTACTTCAGTCACTTTATTTCAAGAATAAATACGTTTCCACTGGGATTCCACTGAGTAATCAGCTTGCACAAATAGTCATTATTTCCCCCTTAAATACACTTTGTTATCATAACCATTTAGACCTTCAGCATTGAAATATCTAATCATGGGTGGTTAAAGAAGCTTCACGTTAGTGTGCATGGGGGCGAGAGGTGGAGCAGGGATGAGATATCGCAATTGCCTGAGCGTCATAATTAACGTAGAGCGCTAAAGTTTGCCATTTTCAATGTTGGTGCTTTTCCAGATACCCCACCACCTCATTCAGAGACAGAATCTCCCAACAAATTTTCCCCAGGGTTAGGGGTAGGGTTACGGTTACGGTTAGGTGGTGGGGTTATTTTTTTTTCAGTGCAGTTTTGAACAATGTTGGTGGGGGTATCTGGAAACGTACCTTCATGTCTAAAACCCTTTAAATTGACTCATGTCTGGTAACCTGTCTTAAGCAGCAATATATGAAGAGCAGTTGTTTTAACACGGTACACACTTGTTGCCTACGGTAGATGGCAAACTGTTACACTGCTAACTTGCATCAATAACGGAAGAAACTGTTATTATTGCAAGACAGTACTACTTTAAGAGTATGGAAAATACTAACCTAGATACAAGAGGGGGTAATGCGATTTACTCTCTCTCTATGCCGCAACCATTTTTGAAGGTCGTTGGGGCACTGCGGTACTCCGACGTATAACATTTCGACACACCTCTGTTTCCTCTGCTGATCGTAGTGTCTGTTCTGGTGTGAGTCTTGTCAATTCGTACATGTTGTCGTACCATTTCTTGTGTTGTCGACCTCTTCTTCTTTTATCACTCATTGTGTCCTGTAGTATGGTCTTACTAATGCCGCTTGATCTTGTAACATGTCCAAACCAGCGCAACTTCCTCTCCTTAACCGTGTCGAGTAGGTGCCGGAACGGTCCTATTGTTAGTGCAATCTTTCGGTAAATCTCCTCATTGGTGACTCGATCTCTGGATGAAACACCAGGAATTCTTGGAAAGGATTTTCTTTCTAGTGCTTGTATACGGCGCTGGAGATCTGCAGTAAGTGTCCAGCTTTCACATCCGTACAAAAATATCGAATAGACAAGAGTGCGCATTGGTCGGACTTTAGACTTTAGCTTAATCCTCTTGTCTTTCCACAGAATGTTGAACCTGCTCATTGCTATCAGAGTCTGGGCAATTCTTGCTAACACGTCAGGTTTTGGGCCGGTCTCACTAATGATCGACCCTAAGTATTTGAACTGTGAAACTGGCTCTAAATTCTGGTTGTCGATCTGATGGAATCTTTCAAAGTCGTTAGGGGAACTGAATTTTCAAATACAATTACTTAGTACTAATGAGATCATCCATTCCTCTTATAATGAATACAGGAGATTCCACCCTAGATTTGATACCAAAACTATAAATTCAGTGGGTCAACTTCATCAACATTGTATCCAACATATATAGGTCCATAATGGACTTGGAAAACTAAGAAAGTGTGGCGTCCGTCTCTCACCTTTGATTTAAATGCTGCATTTCTGTTTTAAGATTATCTACCTCTTGGCATTTTTCTTCTAGAGATCGTTGTAGTCTTCTGACCATATTCGCCTGGCGGTCCGCCTACAACAACAATAGGGTGTTAGTTAACGGTAATTTTGGACTGTTATCTTAGACCTTTGCAGATGTTATTACTTATTCTTGACTGACTGACTTGACCAAGCACATTTGCTAAGCTCCTCCGCACATCTCACCAACATGGAAGGTCAGAAATCAGAAATCAAGTAAGTAAGCACTGCCGTTTCCCGGTAGCATTGGAAACATTTTAATGGGGCAAAGTAACAAAAATGCAATAAGGGTTGATATAATAGATGAATAAATTTCTGATATCATAGTTTACGTTTCCTAGTGAATTACAAGCACTTCCTTTTAATGCTACGCTCTTCATCACTTTAAATATTTTCAGCTCACCAATGCAAGGGTCAAACATACAATTATTTTTATTTGTTTTTATGAAAGTCTGGGGATCTGGGGACGTATCTCAAGGGCCAAGGGTGTCTTGCCATCAAAAGCCTGGACATTCTGGTGTAGAAAGGTGCTTTTTAATAATATGCTAATATCAAAACACAAACCTGTGAATTTGCTTTTCTGTTTTAATGTGTGTTGGTGTGCATATGCCCATCATGTTTGCGAAACTTAGTTTCCTAGTTTTCCTAGGAAAAGGAGAAACGTGTTGTTTTCGTTTCTAACAATAGTATTGTCCGTGGCGTTAATTATTTTAAGAATAATGAACAGGAATGGATAAATTCAGCCCTCCTGCTAGTGGATAAAGGCGTCTAGGGTACAGCAACCACCAGAAGAGCTGTGCTGTGAATTTCGGTCGGAAAGCTATCTTTGATCATAAATCATACACAACGAACCCTGACAGCTGGTAAAGATATCAATTTCAAATCTCTTTAAACTACGGAAAACTTGTTAATTGACAGCATCATACAACCCATCGGCGTGGAGTGAATCCTAACCTTGGGCATTTAGAAGATCGCACTTATCCTCTTATCTTCGTAGATTTTACAAATTTGCTAGGCCACTAGGCCAATGGTTTTGAGTAAGACAACTACGAGCAACACCTTTTCAAAGGAAAGTGATCAGTACACATACCGTATCTTCTGCCGTACTTAACTGGCGTTTTAGCTCCTCAACACGACATCTAAGTTTCTTCATTTCTGCTTCATATTGCTCTGTTCGTTTTCTTTCATGATTTAACTCGTCCGTCTAGTAGAAAAAAAGGAAACAAAGAACATTTAATATAAGGAGGGAATTGACGGAATTGAGAACAATACTTGAGGGCACTGAAGGAATTAAAAACAAAACGTGAAGGAATTGAGTATAATTTTTGAAGGAATTGACTGAATTGGGGACAATACTTGAGGGAATTGACGGAATTGAGGACAATACGTGAGGGAATCGACGGAATTGAGGACAATAAGTGAAGGAATTGACGGAATTGAGGACAATAAATCAGATATAATAAAGAAAATTGTCAACTTAGGTCTATCTGGATTTTACAGTCTGTCAAGTGTCTGAACAAGACGTACCATAAGCTTTGAGTTTCCTGAAAAGCCACCATGTCAAACAATCTCAAATGCCTTGAGATATCGATGGCATTAGACTCAACAAGTGTATTCAGAGATTGGGAGACATTTTCAGAAATTACAGTCAGTAGATCAGACGACGATCGTTTAGAAGGAAAGCCACACTGACAACCTAAAAATAGGATGTAAGTATCATGATACTCTACCAATGCATGGTTGGCTGAAGATACGTATACCTTTTTCATGATTCGAAGAAGGTTGATTGGTATGTCGGTTTCATCAATGGAATTTCGGATGAAACTTGCCAGAAAGAAAGCACAATTCCAAGATATGCGCCTTTGAGCATTTTGAAAAGGCGGTATGTCAGAAGAGCATTTCTGAAGATCAACTACCATGTCCAGTTGTTTGAGATGGGTATAGTTTTACCGACAAATATCATTGACATTCGATTTCATTGTTTTTGCATCCAGTTGTTATTTATCAGTCTTTGGTGGAACGTCCGGAAGTGATTGACCAGAAGCATCAAGATTAAAGTCAGAGCTGAAGAGATTAATAAAATTCAGCCTTGCCTTCTGATGATGCTTGTGGTGAAGTTTAATGCCTTTCAAAGCGGGAGGAACAGATGACTGCTGTAAGATATGACACGTTTTATACTGAGGTGACGAGAACCCTTTGGAAGAAATGCTGTCATAAATTCTCTGTTCATATAGACACTGTTAATGACATATAGACGCTGTTTATATAGACGCTTTGAATGATATATTAACAGTGATAATGTGCTCTTGTAGGCAGCCATTTATTGGTAGTAGTGATGCCACACTGATATCGATGAAAACGTTCTGATTATGTGCATTAGTTATAGCACAGTTAGGAGAAAAACGAAATGATAAATGTGAGTTAACCCAGTATTTTGCGTAAATGCAAAACACTTCTGTGCCTTCGAAGATTGGTTTCGTGACATCATAACACAGATATTGGCATGAATCGTAAAAATGTAAAACCAGAAAGCAAAGCCAACTACTTTAAGAAAATTACCCCGATAGTAACGAAACACGATACGGTGGATATAAGATGCCTGGGCACTATTTCATTTCAAAGACACCTTAATACAGACAGCCATATGAAAGTTGTAGAGACGAGAGGATTTGAAAACATCAAGTTTGAAGAGATACTCTTCTTTATAACGCTTTGTAACTTTGAATTGGCTGCGAACAGCATGATGGGCCGGATGGTAGCCCTTCTAAACCCTGACAGCGCGAAAACCAGAAAGGTCTAGTTAGAAATCCAGGCGTCTCCTTTTTTACTTTCACCTTTTAAAGATGGCTCTAAGTGCACGTGTGTTACGCAACGGTGGTGGTGTACCTCCTCAACTAACACATAGCTGCCATATGGCAACTGCGGACCATTAGCGGTAACAGGAAAAAAACTTTTCCAGTATTCGTAGTCTCCCCACTTTCCTGTATTAGCTCATGATTAGCACTTAAATTAATTCCTACTAAAAAGCCCCCTACCTTCTGCTTTCCTTCTTGTACTAATCGTGCTAGTATTAAGTGCAGTACATTGCTTAATTTTTTGTCTTAATCTCAGTTCCTTGACGACACAGGAGCCATTTATCACGTAATATAACGCTATCCGCGGTCATCTGGCTAAACCTGATGTATTTCTGCAGAAATGCTGGAATCTTTGAAGAACTATTTATTAATTTCCACAACTTCTTAGCTCAATTAAAAAGCGTCTATTGGTTGTGGAAGCTAATATAAAAGCCACTATAGCAACACTATGCTAGTGTTTGGACCTCAAGAAGTTCTTGAGCTTGAAGCAGACAAATCTGTAGATGTGCTGCAAAGTTAAGCAGTTAGAATTTCTGACACAGACAATACAAGTAAATTTAGAGGATTCGAAAAGGATTACCTCATCGGCTGAAGCTTTTTTCACGTCCAGTTTTCAATAGCTTAGTTCGCATTTTATAAACTTCTTGAATTTACATTGTCCACTTAATCTTGCAACTTTCTGTCTTAATCTAACATTTATGATCAAAGTGGCATACCATTTTATCTGCCCTAATAACAAAAGTCAGCTCCAGGCCAGAGGGGTGATGGTGGCTGTGATCATGTTCTTAGA
>JAAAKL020016514.1:0-10996 GCA_010016065.2 Carybdea cf. marsupialis auct. non (Linnaeus, 1758) | reverse complement strand
TCTTCAGGTATCTGGAGTCAAATTGTCCTATTTCCAAAACTTTTGATTTGTGACGTCATCACTTTTCCTCCGCATTAGCATTGATAGTGGAAACAGGCACACTACATACATAATTTTCCCCGCCCCTCTCCAAGACTTAAAGAACATTATACCCATTAGACCATCGTAACATTTTATTTAAGCTGATTTTTCATTCTGTATCTATAGGGCATTGGACATATTTTTAAACTCCATTTTTAATTCTTTTAGTTTTTACAAAGGAAAAAATTGCATTAGTTCATTTATATACGACAGGGCTTCTGTTGATAGCAGCTTAACAAACATAGCTGACGGAATCACCCTGGGTATAAATGTATTATTATTATTATTACTATTATTACCATTATCATCGGTTCAAACATCAGCATCGCAAGTCGCAATGCGTTAGATTTCCCTTGACGTGGTAAATCGCTTCTAGAGCCTTGGACTTGACTAATTCCTAATTGGTCCTTCCCTGAAATTCCGACAATTGCAAGTCATTTTACCTCTACGAATTTAGTAACATAAACATTTCATTCGACCTAATAACGTAATCGACAAGAGCCAAAAGTTACCTAAGATAAAAGCACCGCTACACTTACGTTATCACGTGAAATCTAATATGGGCTATGCTAGATTCTCGATTCACGAGATTGATACTGCAAACCGAACTAAGAGTGTGAGGCATGACTCAAATGATCAAATTGTAATCTACGAGAATAATGACGTACCTCATCTGCAGCTCTGACAGGTTTGCCAACATCCTCACCAGCCTCTATCTTCCGCCGGTAATCCGTGAAAACAGACTATGCAAAAAGAGAAAATACCGATGTTGACGCCAGTGACAGGATCATGTAGGCATTAAAAGGGGGTCACCATTAAAAACACACAACAGTCATATTCACCCACTCCCTCAATAGCGTTTCTTCTTCTTTGTAGATTCATCAAAATTTTTCCTTCGAAGATTTTAAAAGGGCATGTAAATAAAATGAAGACACGTTTCCGAAGTTTCCGCGTTAGAATCATATTTGTTATGGGGATTTCTACAATTTGCTGCAAATACTGTAATTTTTGCCAAAAAAAAACCCAACAAGAACAATTATTGAAATACGTAAGTATGTACGAATTGTTTCTTTTCAGCTAATTGAATTATCAATAAGAAATCGTATTTTTGAATTACATTCATTCTTGAAAATGATTTTTAAGATGACACCAAAACGTCAGAATTCTTTGCTTCCATATAAATAGGACAATATACGACAAGAAGCCCCATAGGAGACGGCCACTACTAGCAGTTTTCCTTTGATGCGATTCGATTTTGAGAATGTGAAAGGAGATAAGCTCACTCCCTCAACCTGATTACATTGTTAAGTATTAAAGGATAAGAAAATTCTCTTAACATAGGGGTAAAACGTTTGCAGATTACCCGCTCCTTCATCGTTGAACGGTATTTAAAATTTGACGCTTCTATTTCTACTCGACTCCTATTGCTGACCTCCTTCCTCCACTCAGACTCTTGGCCGGAATGACTCGTCTCCAGCCAACAACCATCATTATCTTGGGGCTCTCACTAGACCTCGCTCCTGTTTACTATTTTATACTACTTTGGCCAAAGAAGTGTGTGTCTTCCGAAACTTCGTATTGTACGAATCTTCTTTAAAAAGCAATCAGTCCCCATAAACAAATCAATGATAAAGCTGGCGCGGGCGAAAAAGCAGAAATGCAATGTTAGTGGTCACTTCGTGTTACATCATGTTAAAAATACATTTTGAAGCTGTTGTTGAAGAAACCATACCGTTCATGAAAGGCTCGAAGGTCCCCAGGCAGCACGCTTTTTCTGCCATATCGACTCCCTTAACATCCTTCAGATCAGTTGTTCAGACTTTAACGAGCGACTGCCTTTTGACAACAGAAGGTACTTCAGTAACGCGCTTTGGGGTTCATGAAACACACATTTTTACATGGCCTGATTGGGATGTCGGATTCTAGTTGTATAATGATTTTATGAGCCTATCAATCATTTCGTTTCTGCACTCCGTATTCAGGTCAACCAAAGCATACGATCACGTACATCTAGATTCCATCTATATATAAGAATCAAATGCGCTCTTAATCTTGAGGACTGCCACTGACACATGCGTGACACGTGCGTTGAACAACCTAATTATGATAGAAATACAGTAGTAGTCCAATACAGGGTATTTTGTGCAGTATAAGTAACGACAATAGATTGACAATATAAAGTGAGGTACACACCTGTAGCGTAACTGAATCATCGTAAATCTATGGGGCAAATGAAAATTGTAGTAGTTAGTAAAACTGTGTACCATGATGTTCTGTGAGAGTACATCAGACATGTTAAGTATGTAAAAAACGCAACGAGGAGAAAGATGTATGTTATTTAAGACGATGCCATTGGCAGCATTAGTAATGGGGTTTTTCTCCTGGTCATACTACAATATAAATAATATAAAAAATCTTTGGCTCTTCCCTTATTAGAAGTGTACTAAATTATACATTCTCGTGACAATTTCATGTTTACAAACCAGGGGTCCTCTTGATGCCCTTTTGCCAAGAGTAAAATCTAGATTCAGTATGACGGTCAGATGCGAAGAGGGTGCAAACAAACATTTGAGTAATATAGGAAATTGTTGATACTTCAGTATACCATTATGCAAATATTAACAGCCACAATTTACATATGACAATTTACGTATGACGCGAGTTTCGGGACAGTGGCGGAACTTCCACCTTTACGTGGTCACGGATAAAAGAGGATCCATTAGCTTCACAAAGTCATCAAAACTACTTCCAGAATTCGTGATCGGCAATGGGACATTTTATTTCTTGCCCAAAAAGTGTTAAACTTAAACCACCACAATCATAAATATTTACTATGTTTATTAATTCTGACCACATCACAGTGATAAATGAACCATTTACCAACTTGTACACTAATAATTTTATACGATAAGCGATGCACCCGAAATGAAGGTTTCGATATGGTTGCGAGCTTTGAAGTTGTATATTTGAGAAAGGTATCACAACCAAATGTGTTACATGTAAATCTGATTCCATCTTCTTAGGTGCAATAGCCACCCATAGGCATTCATGTTGACTTACTAATGGGAGGGCTGCAATCTCAGCGAAAAAAAGGGTGCAAGACCCTCAGGAAAAGCTCTGGAACTTTAGAAATGCTACTAGGTGCCCTAACGCCACTTAATACATTTTGGAAATTAAAGCGGGGTCGCTGGGGTAGATTTTATCAGCAGATCTATATACCAATCTGATCGTCCCCATCCAACATCTAAGTCTCTGGCATGCGCTACCCCTGCCCTGATCATAAGTCCAAGAAACGCACTATCAACCGAATCATTTCACAAGTTGTGAATTGAACTGTCGTATGGAAACCTATTTACTCAACACTATACCAGAATCTGAGTGGTTATTAATACAAGATCTTGGCATGAGTACGTACAAGGGATCCTTCCACGTTGTAGGTCTGGGCATTCTTACACATCAAAAAGAAATCCTCCTCCAGATCATCCAGTGTTCTATACTTATGATTACGAATTCTTTCCTATGGCAAAGCAAAAAAGAATATAAAAACAGACCAACAGAAGGCATTTTGAGTTGAACGACGAGGATATCTCTATCTTTATTATCACTACTTCTTTGCGTCTTTCCAATACCTCTGTCCTTCAGGCAATGACAGTGTACAACATGCCGGGAGGCAACAAGGAAGCTTTCCTAGGGAGGTAAATGTTGCACAGAGAAGTACATGTTATATTATATTTCCAATACCTTGTACACAGCCATATCTAATCTGTCCTTTACAATGCATTTCAAAGCAATGCAGCTGTTAAACCAAGAGGCTTAAATACAGCGCTGCATGATTCTCGTAGACTGATGTCACTAATTGCGATGTCCTACGTTGCATCGCCATAGTGTGAAAAACATCCGTGTTTATAAAGCCTCAAATGTGAGGTGGTAAACTATGCATTTACAGTAAAGCTAGTGCCTCCCAACAGTTAGAATCTAGGATTAAATTCTTTTCTGTTGTTATTTTAATTTTACTAGCCAAATCACCTTCGTAAAGGATAAATGACGGAAACAAAGTCTATGCAGACCTTTCCAATGCTATTCCTGCCATCTTCAACTTACTTGGGTTTCTTAATTAATTTTTAATTTTGGTATTGTATTCAATTTGGTACATTATTTTAGGAACCATAATAAATATTTTTGCACACGAAGATTGTACCTTGGTTTCAATAGCATTTTATATTTTCATTTTATTAATGTGACTATATCTATTTGGTGTGATGGCCAATCTACATACAAACACATATACACGGAAGTGCTCAGAGGTTTCGATATTCTTGTTGCTTCAATAAAGTCGTAAATTCATTTCTCAAGACATTTAATTCGAAAGAAATCTTTCTGTGATTTAAAATCAGTACATGTTTGTGGTTATGACGGCAAACAATAGCCACTAATCAATCATCACAATTGCCTACTTTAGACGAGGTTAGTATCTCGAGACAATAATCGGGGGATCATGTCTCTATGCTACTCTTTTCACAATCACACTATCAACTATCCCACAGTGATCTGTTAGTCCTGACGGCCGGTAACCATAAATATCAACACGTTACTGTCAACAATTTAAATTGCGTTAACATTTAGGAACTGATGCCAGACAAGAGGTAGATAGTTTTGCTTTGTTTAGAGTGCTAAGTATGAAAGAAGCATTTAAGCCAGTGGACTCAACGGATTTAGGGGAGAAGTAGAGTGAAACAGATTAGGAAATACTATTCTAGCTTAATACTACATCACACATTCCCCGCACGAAATACCCCGAAGATTCGATGAATGGCAATCTGTTCTGGAAACTTTGAAAGCGACCATGAGGCAGTCGTACCTTCATTTTCCTGATGTCAACCGGCTGCTTGATAAGCTGATAGTAATCCGGAAGCTCTTTTCTTGTTGGGAGAGCCAAGAAGGGTTCTGCCAATTGGCGACCATCACTGAAACAACAACAGAATGTATGGATTGTTACGAGTCAGTAATTTAACAACTTTTAAAAAAGCGATACCAAGTAATATGAAACATTTTGTCATTACTATTACATGACCTATCACGACATATTTGATACCCAACTTTTACGGTAGACTATAAAACAGTTGCAGATATTAGGGGGGAGGCGTGGTTAACTGTATAGCAACTGTTTAGTACGAGTGTACACTTTTTACATATGTTAGGCTTCACAGTACACCGATTACAATGGCGTCATTTAGTGCAAGCGCGTGACCATACCTGTGATTAGTACTGACTGATGATATAATGAGGGGGCATTGGAAAACGATTGCAGGTAACATAAGGTTCAATGGATTGGATAAGATTAAACATAATCTTTAATGTAACTGTTGGTACCACAAACAGGAACTGCTGAGTCAAAACCTGCCAAGAATACGGTTGAAAACTTATACATCAAATCCACAGGTATCAATTGAATACTTGATAAGATGAAGAATATATTTTGGTGTTTCTTACACGAACATGATATATAGCTTCAGAGATTTTACTACAGTTGCTTAACCAACCTCAACATGAGAGGGAGGTGTAGGAGCCTTCTATCAACTTGGCTAGCATAGCCTCTTTTATACTCCTCTCTGAAACTTTATTTCTTTTACTTTTCCTCTCTTTGAAACAAGAAAATGATACTTTGTCAAAATTCAAATCCGCACATCTTCCTTACCACGACCTTTGAAAATGGTAGTCCAAAATGAATTCAAAATCTTGTCACGTGACCTCCGTGTAACAATTATAACGAACTCTTAAGCTCATTTTTGTAACAACTCTGAAGAAGGCTTGCTTGACTAGCCGAAATATAAGTGCATTTGTCGAAACTACTTTCAAGTATTTTTCTGCCTTTCTAGACTGATCCTTGTTTTAGATCGAAATGCATATTCAAGGATGTTATGTACCTCACTCTGTGTCTGAAACACTATTTTGTAACCCTTCCGGTAGTAAAACGAAATGGTTGTCTTTTGACATAGTTAACGAGCATTGTACGTGCTTTAATCGGGAAAAGGACTTAAATCGGCATTTTCTCATAAATTTTCTGATTTTTTTGCTCTTGCTAAACATGAATCAATAACACTAGGAAAAAATGACTCTTATTGTACTCTTCTTAAATGCAATACGATGATCTAAGGCTCAAGGCGATTACTGTAATGACATATTAACACGGTTCTACACTAAGTCAATAAAGATCCCCTTCGCGAAATGACTTAAAACTAATTACGTGCCCCTTTAAATTTATATGGCAGAATGTTTTTAGTCTATTTTAGCACATTACAAAAATATATCAGAATAATGGGTATGCTGATCGGCCTTAACTAAAGAGACTGGGACATAAAGGATTTCCTACATCATTCAAATATCTGTTTGAACGAAGGGTCATTAATATGAAAATGGCAAATCTGCCTAATAAAATAGACTTAAGATGTTCCAATAAGACAAACCTGCAAGTTAGCCAAATTTCACCTATTAGACATCCAGCGTTCTTGAATTATCACGAGTTATTCCAGGGGAGAGGGGGTTCCAAGAGCCTCCAGCCCCGTGTAATAAGGTATATCTCTAGACCTCACGTTGAATAATGTCAACCTACCCGAACCATTTTGTATTTTGCTACAGTACACGTTTGTCAAAAGCCGGACCATTATTCAACGATTAACAAAAACCGCAACGATTAAGAAGTAATTAATCTCAAAACCGAAGAATACTGGATACTGTTATATGTGAGCATATAAAATAGAAAGGAGTGCAATACAAAATTGACGTCAACATCGGCATAGGGATTTTGACAACAACATCACGTACACGGGGGAAAATAAATCAGTGCTGTGTAATAAGTCCCAATAAAAAGAGCGAATAAACATGGAGCCCCACCAAGCCGGCTCAAGCACTGAAGATGTTCCTAGTATCAAAGTATGAAATGCACTGCGATTCAGCATAAGACCAAAAGCGTGTCAAAGAGTACAGGATAGTCATTTAGAGATCTGGTAACGGAAGACTCGAGCGGGCACCATACTAGTGAATATGGCTGCATGAACTGGTTCCAAAAGCAAAGCAAATTCACATAGATATAATGTTGACCTGGCGAGAATTGAAAAAGAACAGCTGAATGATCTGTAGTAAGCCGGTTATATGCCCAAGTAAGAGATGATAAATCTCCAGTTAGGCCAAGTAGCCTCTTGCATGAAGCGAAATGTTTCTAAGCAACCTAGCAACATATGATGCCCACCCATCGCTGAAGTATTGAACAACAGAATCCTTGGGTGGGCAAGCCTGTATTGAGAGGCAGCGAGAAAAAATCATCCATTCTTATGTTGGTATTGCAGGTTAGTCAATGGTGCAGACATATCCAATTAGGTCACTGTTGCCGAGCTTGAGCACGTTTTTCTGGAGTAATCAACTGCCGAATGAGAAAACTGGGCATTTCTCAATTTAGTGCTGTTACTGAACAAAATGAACGAGTCTTCTTAACAAGCTATAACAGTGGAACAAAGGACCATTAATTGCTTCTAATGATGTATCCAATGTGGGGCTATGAAATGGAGTATAAAGTTTATTCAAAACATAAAGAGAACGCCTTTCTTCATCAATGGAAACCAAAAGCTGCACAATTTCATGATTTCCAAATGACATTCCTCCACGTCTATTTTAGGATGTACAGAGAGCTGTTTACAAGCAATTTTCTTAACATTTTCAAAGCAGCAACATAAGCCGATTAAACTAGATTCAAAAGACTAAAATGTTTGAACAGCAGGGCATTCTTGCATAAAACGATTGCTGGGAACGATGTTTTTCTTATGCACGTACATGTGCCAGTTTTAGCCGTTAGAGTTTTAAGTCGTTGACTACAAGTAATACCAATAATTTGCAAAGAAACTACGTAAAATTGTCGTAATGCTAAGGCTAGCACCAGGCCCTGCGTAAGCATTAAAAAGTGTTATGAATTGGCTGAACTGAAGTGACACGACTGTACCTGAAACGACTTGTTGCACGTAGTTTTATCGCGTCTATAACTTCATAAAAGGCTTTCTTTTGATACCAAGGGATTGCTAACCGGCGACTGTATCCTTAGCTGTAATAACGAGCTAAGTGAGCGGACGCAACAACCTCCAGTCTCAGTTTTAACCGCTCAAAGAAGGGTGCGATATTATGGACATATCCAGCGCCTGCCGCCAAGTCATCCAATCCGCGCGGTCCTGGATTTTAGTCCGTCTGCAGCAGGATGGAGACGCCCACGAGGCGCACCTCGCAAGGATTAGTGAGTGCGAGTGAGTGAATGACTGCATCCTTGCTCATTTACGCCTTTTCATATATCAACTGGTCTTAGTATCAAGAGTAAGTTAAAATAAATTTATCTCATTAACATAATTTGATAAGACTGTGTTCGTTACTATGAGCACAACAACACCTTCATATCAAAATGTATCAGACCTACGGGCATTTTCTCAAACGATTCAATGAACGCCTACATCAATAAAACACCGTAGCAACATGGAACATTTCTTTCTGTCCTCCTTTTTGCTATTAAGTCTACAAGAAAGATCAACATGAATGCATAAACATTGTAAACAATGCTTCAATAAACCTTAAATTTTCGTGGTAGTGGCAAAAACTGGAGAATTTTTCTGATATGTTCATTTTAAAGGTTTATGGATTTTGATGAAATAAACGAGTTGAGTCAAACAGCACAGAGGGAATGGCATGGAAATTCTATGAGCTGGATATTGATGCCCCCAGGTGGAGGATTTGGGGATTTAGGGACCAGGAGCAATATACCTCAACTGGTGGGGCACAATAAAATGCGAGGTCGCTACCTTTGAATCCCGTTGGTGATATTCTGGCATTCTTTAAATTCATTCAAATTTTAACGTGGATCAAATGTCTTAAGATCGAACCGACCTCGATTAAAAATGTACTTGAGCTATAATACTTGTTCCAAATAAACACCATCTATGATACCGCTGCCACTGACTCCAGCATCAGCACCCGAAACTGATAGTCTTTGAGGAGTAGTAATTATTCAATTTGTAACACTCACGATGTCCCATTTCAAACCCCATTTTCTTTACAAGTCCCCTTTGAACTGAACTTTGAACATTCAATTATCACCCAAACTGGCTCTTTTTGTAAGTCAAGCAAGTATCCAAAACCTTACGTCCGACTGTCCAATCGTCCATCAATTGTATACTTCTAGCGTTTCAGACTAGGCAACTTATGTTGATATGCCGCTTTTCAAAGACGGAAGTACAATATATGCTCACAACAACGCCACGGGGTCAAAGCTGCCTCGTGACAAAACTTTACAACCTGGCTCGGTTCCTATCAATACCACATCAAAAATGGCACAAATCAGCCAAAAACCAGCCTCAAGCATCCACAGTAATTTAAAACAAATGCAGATTAAAAGTTAGCTACTACGTCGAAGTTACTGCTACGGTGTGACATAAGCTAGAAGTTGTACTAATCATATAAAATAAATTGATTGAAAAGTATACAGAAAAAGTAAATTATATCACTACTCTTTGGTCATGTGTTGCTCTACCAACTGACCTTCGCCGACCCTGATGACTGATTTATTTACTTCCTCCAGTCGCAACATGTCGATGACATGTTTTCGTTTTCCCTTTTAACTTTTCATCGTTCAAATTTCAGTTCCTCCCTTCTCAACGAATCAATGTAACATTCATGGACAGACCAGTCGGCTGGATGGCAGTGTCCAAGATGTCAAGTGAAGCGACGAGGATACTCTCCTAAACTCTGTAGAAATGTAGATCGATGCCCCCTGTAGTGGATTGTTAGCGGTGGCGACAAGAGGTAGTGAAGTATGTTATCTTGCAGATCGCTGTTACTCAATAGGTAGGGGGACACGCCGCAACACAGTGCGGTCCTGGGCTCTAGTATCGGCAATGACGGATTTTCATTTTCTCTGAAAACGTCCCGACCTAACCTAAAAGAAATGCCATTCGGCGAAATGTACACGATACGTACCTATCTGTATACTTGTACACTGCAGACAACATCTTCTTCAGTTGTTTCGTCACTTCAGGAGGGTTGGGCTCGCATTTCACTAGAAGAGATAGAGAGGTATATGACGAAACTCTTCTTGCTGAAGCATGGAAAAAATTATATTGGATAAGAGAAAACCGCGGGATTTCCCAAACGATTTGCCTCGTGACGTTGGGGTGTGGCAGCATGGTTGCAGTGGTGGGTGGCATGTTGGGGCTCTTGGCCGTTTATGATCTGTTTCGGACCCAATATCGAGTCATAAACTGTTCACATCGCAAAGTTTCTTTTTGATGCAGCTCGCATTATAATAAAATCAATCACTGCTTCTGGCAATTCAAATCACTTGAAGAGCTGTGGATCTAATAGTGGATACCATCATCTATCTACATCCTAGAAATGGGGTCTAATTCAGAAACATTGTGCAATCTGAACAGCGGATTAATCAACTGACCGCTTTACGTAGGCTTTGTGACTCGGTTTCGTCATGTTAATGGCATTAGTTTCCCCTTACATAGGGTTAGGGACGATCTTCCTGGCACACATGAGATGCAATTAACCCTTATCCTCAAGTGGCTTTTATCCTTGTTATGTGGTGACAATTTAAAAACAACAACAAAAACTTGTAGCCCTGAAGTTGTCAATGAGGGCATCAATTCCAAAATTTTCCGACAGTAAGAAAGAAGTTTATTTGTTGTTGTTGTTGCTGTTAGCATCATCATCATCATCATCATCATCATCATCATCATCATCGTCACCATCATCACCATCATCATCGTCACCATCATCATCATCACCATCATCATCGTCACCATCATCATCATCACCATCATCATCGTCACCATCATCATCATCACCATCATCATCGTCACCATCATCATCATCACCATCATCA
>JAAAKL020016513.1:0-10997 GCA_010016065.2 Carybdea cf. marsupialis auct. non (Linnaeus, 1758) | reverse complement strand
GGAAGGAGGAGGAGGAAGGAGGAGGAGGAAGGAGGAGGAGGAAGGAGGAGGAGGAGGAAGGAGGAGGAGGAGGAAGAAGGAGGAGGAGGAAGAAGGAGGAGGAGGAAGAAGGAGGGGGAGGAAGAAGGAGGAGGAGGAAGAAGGAGGGGGAGGAAGAAGGAGGAGGAGCAGGAGGAAAAGGAATAGTAGGAGGAAAAGGAGGAGCAGTAGAAGGACGAGTAGGAGCAATAGAAGGACGAGGAGGAGTGGGAGTCTTTAGCAAGTGTGCTTACTTGAAGATGATCACTTCTGTTTCATTTTACAAATACCTTCATGTTGACAATGTTCCACCGCCTACTGGAAGAATTTCATTTATAACATTACCTCATAGCCAAAAGTAACTGCCATAATAGTGATGAGAAATGCGAAAAATGCCTCCAATTTTCTCAGTCCTATTGATAAAAGAAAAATAATACAGTTGACAATGGATCGTTTTCAAGTTAAATACGTCAGTCAATCGTTAGCCGCCGCAGCAAAATGCGAGTGTGTGAATGTCGATGTGTCAAACTACAAAGCATTCAAATGTTCTCTTCACATGATATCACGGATCAATAGTAGCGTTGTTTCTCGGCCCTTACCACAGTCTTCACACCCTGTTAATGCCAGGTTTGCAACCAGCCATAAAGTATTAGGTAAGTATAGTGATACTCTATGTGTTGCATGGGCCATCGACTCACGAAAATGGATATCTGGCTCGGCCCCTTAAGATACAAATAGAATCTTTTCACTTCGCTTCGACGACAAAAACTATCAAGACATGACAAGAAAAAGTGCCCTTACATTTAAAAATCTTAAATTTATTTACCCATAAATTAGTAATGCCGTTGATTATTTAGAAGATAATACATCAACTAAAGATAACTACAGATCTGAATGAACCCTTCTAATGCACAGGTCAGGCGGTTGCCTATCAGCCTGACCAAGCTGCGAGCCTGGAACAACACGAGAGGCTGATATGAGACGGGATACAGTGCGTGCATCAGATTCTTATTGGTTTAAGTATAATGTAATGTCAAACTAGCTTTTTATTTGAGCAAAAAGTAGATACATATTTCTATTAGCTTGTCACAGGTGCACAGTCACTGACGTTTGTCAGACTAACTTCCGAGAGCCTGGCCATACTTTATACAATAAACAAATGGCTTACTTCTCAATTTAGAAACTTTGCAATCACAGCTTGTTTTGCTTCGGTTGAAAGTTAATTTAAGAGGATAAATTTACAGTATTTAGAATTTGTCAGAATGTTTTCACAGAAAAAATTAGGCCCGGCTCATCTTGTGCAGCCTGCAACAAGCACATTCCCCTAATTGAATGTACATCATATTTCATGCCACGACATCTTGATTTACGATGGAAATGGGTAGTGATAATAACGAAGGAGAAGACGATTAAAGAAGGTGTTTTAAAGAAGGTTAAAACACAGAAATCTATACGTAATCCCCGCTTTTTGATTTTATCTTTAAACAACGAAAAAGTACTTTTAAAGAAGCATGCTAATAGTAATATGTAATGTAATAAATAAAATACTGGTCGTGTTTCTTCATAAGGACGGAATCACAGGGCAAATCATGGCATACGCGAGATACGAGCTACGACCTTATTTCTAATCTGCGAATTGCTTTATACCTACTATTGAAATGGGGTCTAGATCTATCTATTGCTGGGCATGATTACAGTTCTTCGTATGATAGCCTCCTTCGCTAAAATTTAAGGCCATCCTGTGTGGTGCTTCGCTAAAATTTAAGGTCATACTGCGCGGTGCATATGACTAAATATGTCATGGTATCGGTAAAAGAGTTTTACCATAGCTACTAAAGACATTACGTCCAAGTGGAGTCATTTTTCTTACGTTTGACTTTAATCAACAAAAAATACCAAAAAAGCAATGCGTTGTTGGCAAACTTTCGATTTCCATGCATAATCTATCTAGGTTTGTATGCGTTTTTCGACAATCACTAGAATAAACTAGCGCGTCGATTTTATGTTTCTGCTTTTCCTCCGAGTACATCTGGTACCCAAATTTACTTTAGCAATTGTCGAAACCTGCCTTATGTGACCTAAACTTCCAGGAAGTCGAAATGGTGCCAACAACACTTTCTTTTTGCCGATTTTCTGTTTATTAATTTTATGTCCTTTCTTTACCTCAACATACAACATTTAGAGCATTAATCAAAGTGACGGCAGACATAATTGCTCATCATCAGTACAAGATATATATCTATGAACACAAGTTTACATCATCACGTTACTACCTACGACGTGTTTTTAGAAAATCATGTTTCAATATTTCCGCTGTATCGTCAGCACCCCTGTTTATAGCGAATCTTGCCTACAGGTTAAATAACTTCAAATATTATAACCAGGAAACGAGACACATAGTTATCTCGGACGTAGTACACGAGACTAATCATTGAGTTGTTTAACAGCGCGACTCTACAGATTATCTTTGGTAAGGGGTCACCAAACTACGATCTGCAGAGTCAGTTCATTCGGACCTCCGCTGCACTTATGAAACAAGAAGATCGTTTAAATCTTAATTTTCTCAACTCTTGCTTCAAAAGGTATTCAGTGTCGGAAAACGTCTACTACAACATTGACATCATAAACCACAAGACACGGCAGAACGTTGCTGACTCGATATCAGTCAGTGCTGTAACATAGCCCCCCGACAAATAATGCGAGTTCTCTCTTACCCTAGGGGTTTTTGTCGAAAAACTTATTATACCAACAAGAGGCACAGCAATGACAATAGACTTGACATTCTAAACAAAGCACTGGCGCACTAACATACACTCCAAAGAGACTCTTGTAGTTAATACTGATGAACCATTTTAGTCAAACATTTTTATATAACGATTGTGCCGCCCCCTTTCCGTAATAGCTGGGATGCCTGGGATGCCTGGGATGACATTTTACTATCAAGACAGACCTTTAACAAAAAAATGAGGTAAATCATTGGTTCTCACCATATTTATCCAAGAATAGAAAAATGAATGTATCTGTTATTGTGATAAGCACACCTGCATAGAGTGGTATTCTAAAAAAAATGAAGAGATCAGTAATAATAAATTTCATAATATACTAAGATTGCAAATGGAGACGGAGGAAAGCAACGCAAACGAAGAAATCAGTAACAATATCAATCAAGGACATAATTTAGAAATAGTTTGTTGATGGTACAGAACAATAAGACTGCACGAAGTAGTGAAAACTATTTTGTACCTTTTCATCATATTTCATATGACACATCTTAAGGTACAAAATCTTCAGAATTGAAATTGAAAAAGGAAGCGATGAACCTAATACCCAACTGCGTTATTAAAGTAGCCAATTAGAACTAACTGCCAGGATGTTGTTGTTCTGACCAATCAGTGTCTGCAGAACTTCATGGTTAACCGAAAAGACCCAATGAAAAGACAAATTCTTTTTGTTGAAAAATTTGAAAATAATAAATGCATAAATGGCAAAACCATCTCTACATTTTCCAATCAAACGTTCCATCCACAGCCCAAATTTCTTTATAACACAGCACATGAATTGTATTTCTACTAGCCATTTCTTGGAGTATGTAGTACATACTAAACGTGTGGTAACCAAACACTCAACAAAACCAGAGAACTTTCCTAATAATTGGAAAATCTAGTACTATTTGAAGTGTCACTTATATATACGTCCAATGTCACGGGTTTAAACACGTTTTAAAGCTGGAGTGACGTCAGTCACTCTTTCTGGACTCTCTGTTGATAAACACATATTGGTAAAATATTCAGTGTGTTATTAATTCAATACCAGCGCAGTTGTATCAGCAAACATGCATGAAAACATACTATTGAAATAATGGAGAACTATTCTGAGCCTGATGGAAGGTTTTCTCTATTCTACTGAGGCAACTTTGCTCATTGAAACTGCATAACGTCACAAAAATTTGCTAATTTTCGTGCCAGGCATGTATCACCTAATCAAAATTTGCACCAAATTGTAAACTGCACATAAAAAAATTTCGGGCCGTCCAAAAAGACAAAAACATTGTTCATGTGGTATTAACATTGTTGGAGCCAGTCTCGTTATGTAACTTAAAAGCTGTATAATTAAACAAAACACAAAGTTCTAATAGCAATTATTCAAAAATATGGTAGAAATGAGGGGAGTTCTATGGATGTGCCACCACTTTCTACAGGAAGAAGGTCAACAATGAAGGAATACTGGTGATTGATTTTAGTTCCAGGAATGCTATAAAACATTAAAAAGCAAGTATCCCTGTCATTACTTCGGTGGTCAAAGGTCCAGTATAAAGCACTGAATGAATCTATTCCTATAAACTTTTGGTTACTAAAACTACAATTTTCTGTGTGCTTCAGCATCCCCTTTAAAAATCCAACCCTAAGTAAAAGTCGGTTTTTGGGGGGTGGTAAACAGCAGGGATTGCTTCACCAGGCTATGTAGTCTGAGCAAAAGCCCCATCCTACTGCCTCGATCTCACGATATCATGAAAAAAAGGGTCATTTGTCAGTCGAGGTCATCCATGGCAAAC
Organism: Carybdea cf. marsupialis auct. non (Linnaeus, 1758); assembly: GCA_010016065.2. Classification (NCBI taxonomy): domain Eukaryota; kingdom Metazoa; phylum Cnidaria; class Cubozoa; order Carybdeida; family Carybdeidae; genus Carybdea; species Carybdea cf. marsupialis auct. non (Linnaeus, 1758). The sequence continues at coordinate 6,427 of JAAAKL020016513.1, read as the reverse complement.
AGGCTGATATTGAACCTGGATCGGCTAACAAGCTTCAATTACTTAAATTCAATTGTGTATCTCAAAGTACGTGACTGCTGTTCGGTCAGCTTGAGCTTTGCCACTGCTGAAATTTGGGGGCAAGTTAAATGTTTACTATAACAATGACACTAACACAAATGAAAAGATACCCTGGCACGGGTGACCAAGGGGGGGCATCCACTAGTTAACAGTCAGGCGAGGATCCACAAGCATGCTACTGGCTGTGACAGCTGGTCCCGACCACCAGTCTAACTGGTTACAGGCACTCTACTATAAAACAGTTTTAAGGAGCCCAATCACACGGCAAAATCAGAATTGCAACAATGAGGTATCAATTTGTTCAAGATTTGTACAAGATAATAGACACTTTCAACAGCGGACGTTATCCGAAAAGCAAGCTTAACTTTTGACACTACTTTTTTTGCTTTTAGTAGACAATTTGAATCTTCTCATGGTACAACGATTGAGCGGTGATGATGCTGTTGCCAATGAATTATTCACTTTTTATAAACAACTGTTCTGTTTTGGATAATTCAGGCATTTTTCTTCTGTGCAGTAGTCTGTCTGATGCATAATTGCTGCTGTTCTCCCAAAGTTTAAACATGGATATGTAAGAGACTCAAAGCGAAGGAAATTCATATCCAATCTCAAATAGCATTATTGCAATACTAACTTAAAGAACTGGGGTTGCTGGAATACATTAAAGCATTGAAAATGGAAGAAGCATTCGCACACGCACTTGTGTAGGGCAACGTAGCCACTGTTACTTTTTAAAAGCTGGGGAATGTCACTGATAACTCGATACTTCTAAAGTCTAAAAGTTGTTATCCACACATCAATAGGTTTTATAAATTTCATCAATATTCCTACCTTCAAGCTCATACGAACAATACACCCATCAACCTTCCAAAAAGCTATAAAAACTATATCCAGATTATAAAGTATCATTCAAGAATTTAAACTGTGTCTTCACTTGCATGCCCCCACTCCCATCCCCCAAATAATAATCCTTACACAGACTATCTGAGTTGCCACCTCTTTTGCACGTCATCAAACTTTCAAAGAGTTCATCATGGATTTCAAGCACTTTTTCATCTGCCTTGCACTCATTAGGCCTAGTGCACCGAAGCACCTTCCCTAGCAATTTCCAAATACAGAATGCTATATTCCCTAATGAGAGCAAGTACATCAACAAAATGGCTCTTTTTCAACTTCAATGTCTATCAATATAATCATACTCCGATTTAAAACATATTTCCAGTTTCATTATTTTCATAGACAATTTCTTCTGTATTTTCCTACCTGTACAAGGCAATATCTAATACCACAGATTTATCTAAATGTGCTGCTTAAAAGAATTCCGGAGGCTTTGCTTGAAAGCACAGGTATTGCTTATCCATGGAGCAAATATAATTCAGACATACGAAACAAAAGATCAGGCATACTGCAGGTATATGGGAAAGCAGTTACCATACGAAATATAGGACCCCTAAAAATGATACATATTCTTCCAAATTTGGAGATTTTGAATCCACTCTGTACTATTTCGCCCCAAATGTTGTAAAGTTTAACGTTAGAACAAAGATTATGTACTTGTTTGCTTCTGTCACATAACATTCCATTCCATAAAAGTTCAAACAATTTAACCAATAACCACATGTTATTAAAGTATACGTTCTATTTGCAAACAACAGGTGAAATATACATACTTTCCATCCGATAGTAAGAAGAAGGCAATTGCTGTTCCAATGACCTCCTACAATTCAAAATGGGTTCCAAGAGTGTCAAGTTTAAGTAAAAAAAATAATACAATTCTAAATCATGCTTAATGTCTTGAAAGATGAATGTTGCTATGACATGCTATTTACTCATCTACTGCAGAGATAAAATTAAGTGAAAACATTTAGTGCCCAAAATGTTGTCAAGTACCTTTCTTTACAACTTAGGTATTCCTCCCCTGTGGTACTAGTAGTAAGCCTCTATTTGTAAAATTTCCTACTGGTAGGCCTATCATGTAATAAATCAAAATAAGGACTTCTTAATGTCTTTAAAGAGAGATGCATCCTTTGAAGGTTTTACAGTTGTGGGGTCCTGTGTCTAGCATAATCCAAGAGAGCTTCACTAGATGAAATGCATTATGCTTCACTAAATTGCTAAGTGTCTATGACAGTCAAAATATCCCATAACAAACATGTCTGACTGCTAGGTTGTTGCAACCCCTGGGCAGTAAATTAAGGGAGAATCAACAACAGCTGGCATGAGTTGTGGCTACCTCTCTTGTTAAAAGCCTTGAAATATGCCTGAGATGGAATATACTCTGCATGAAAGGAGTATTATTTATCTAATAGAGAACATACCTGCATATCGCTACCAATGATTGCAATTTCAACCATCAACCAAAGAATAATTCTAGGAACCTTGGGGTACTTTTCATAGCAAACTTCTGCTAAATGTAGCCCACTGACTGTTCCTAGTCTAGCCGCAAGTCTCTGGAATTCACAAGTTCAAAGTAATGGTGATTAGTTACAATGCATACAAAACCAATTACTAAATTCATTGAGAGATCATACTTCTCTAGGGCTGTGGACACTAGACCTCAACAGGACATATAACCAATGAATGACATAGGTAACGCAGGGGTACCACCTATGAACACCAGAACACATTTTATTCAAAATCCTTTGTAATAAAGGTAAGACCCTTTCTAATACATAGCTTATATTATATTTCTTCTCCATTTCTCTTTAATGTATTAAGATTACACTGTTCTACTCTGGGTTTTGTAGAAAACTAGACAACTAAATCTCCCTTCACAAACAAAAGTCTAAAGGTCATAGAGCAACATGAAAAACTGAGAGAATCGTTTTCTGCCTGTCTATACAAGGTGTACAAGTCAAAGACTATATAAATACGCTTCACTCTAATGACTTATGGCATTTAACTCGTGGATACTTTAATTATGAACAGCTGCAAATATATACTACCAGAATTACAACACAACCATGATTTTTTACATATAGTTTGAATGTCTGGAGGTAGACAACTTTGCTCTGAACTCTGCCAGAAACATACCAGTCAATGTCAACACTATCCAAAAAAAATTTTTTTTATAACAGCATACTCTTAAATCATACGATGCTGTTTATTCATAGACTAATTTGCTGTATGCAACAGCTTAATAAGATGTTGCAAAAAATCTGTCAGTAAAAATTGCATACAAGCAAAACAGTACACTCTTCAGTTTATGAAAGAGAACTACTGAGAAAAGCACAAAAAGTGCTTGAATAATACTAGATGACATCACCTGCATCATTAACCCAAAGCATGTTGAGATGAGAAGAATCCACAGCAGCTAAAAAAGAAGAATTGAAAATTACTCCCAAAATATCCTAATTCCAAATTTGTATGGTGTTAACAGTATGTAATGGTATCTTGAGTATAGGCCATTTAGTTGTTTATGCATACTTAGTTTGATTAGTTGTATAAGTCTTTGCTGAATATATGTTTTTATGCCTTTTTAATATGCAGCTTAAAATGGTAGTAGAAAACATACAAAACAAATAAAAACAAGTTAAGACTTCACTGGCCAACTTCTGGAAGAAAGAAAAGAAGCTTCTGAAAGCTTGTTGCTTTATTTGTTTTCATTTATATACACAGACAAGGATGTAGGAATTGAGGGGGCACAGGGGGCATATGCTCCCAAAGATTTTGCAATAAGCAGAAAGTTCCCTTTTATCTACTCTTAAATCCAACATGTGGTAAACTCCTGTTCTGTAAGTGAAAAAGTGCCCTTTGACAGTTGTACCCTTTGACTGTTTGTGTGTTGATGTTTCCTACGTCCCTGTAAAGGGAGTACCTATACAAGATTGCCTCTCATATTCTTTTTTGAAATGTAATATATTGGCTCTTTTTGAATCAGCTTGTATTTACATGCTTTCAGGTCAGAAAAGTAATATGATAAATCATGATAAGACAGTATGATAAAGTTTCTTAGAATGCTTGAAAATATTCCACAAATAAAATGTGTCACTTATGCAGCACAATGCAACTCTAGTAATTTCCCCAAAATTTCCCCAGCAAAAATTTTGTGGACCTAGAGGTTTATATAGGTTGGCGCAGCTGCTTTCTCTCTCTCACTTCCTGCAATTTGTTTATTCCATCTCAAGTTGTGCACTGCTTACCCTATGGGTTTTCAACAAACAAAAAACAAAGTAGGGCACACCATATAGCCACACTTTGTGCAGAAAAATGAAGTAATTGTCACTTTCAAGCTGTCACCCTTGAAGATCAGCAATACCAAGAGCTGAAGTGGGGCCTGTCTGAGGTCGGTATGAAATTGCCATCTTTGGGATGCCCCAGGTTGGCTTTTTACCTGGCAGTGCTGAATGTCAACCTAAATTATGAGGGCTGAGAGTGTCACTGTCCTCCACTGAAATGTCTTACAAGTTTTCAATAACAATGTCACTCTAGTGTTCACACCATACATCATATCCATGTCAGGCACAATTCATCAGGAGTAAACTTCGTCAATTCTCAAAGTTACGATTAACTATCATGCAGAGAACTTTCAAACAAAGCTACTTGAAACCAGCCATAACCAGGTCATTGTTTTGCTTTGGAAAACCCATCTGTGATAGCTTTGTAGAAAGAGCCAGGCATATGTTTCCATATTGCAATGTTCTATTCATTGATCCCTGTAAGTTTCATTGGAACTTCAGCATTACATTGCACAGAGAATGCCTTTCTTCCAAGACCTATGTTTACAAACTCCTTGCAATTTAGAACCGCCCACAGAATTTAAGGCAGGAGATACTCTGATTGGAGGTATTTGCATAACATTCAAAACAAGCTTTCACAGAGTAATGTGATAAGGCTAGATAGATTTTAACATTACTTTAAGAGCAAGTGGTCAAACACAGATCAAATAGTGTGTGGTACAGTGGCTTCAATGCCTACTTTGTCAAGTCTACTTCTAAATTTCTTGCCCCATCTTCAAATTTGTTAATTCAAGTTAACATGATTTTCAAGTAGTCATAGTTCAATCATTAATTACAAATAAATGACATCTGCCCTTCAAAGAAATAGTTTTAAGATTAAAATCAATTCAAAAATTAAATGAAAGTAATCAGAAATATGTACATTCTTCCAATTGTAATGAAACTAACATCAATGAAAATGCAGGGTTTAAATTTTTGGAAGATGAGGACTTACTGTTTAACAATAGGCAATGATTGATCACAAAAAAACAAAATCTGGTCATCTGTTTAATTGTTGATGATAGAAAAAAGCTGCTCAATGTCAAAACTTTTGAGTTTGGTGCAGTTAGATGACATGGATAGGTTTTATTCTACTTTTGCTTAAAAGTAACAGAAAGACATGGTGTTGCAGTGTGAGACTGCAGAACAAAAGACAATGAAGAAACAGGGGGAAAGATCAAAGGAATATCTCCTTACACAGTAAAACCAACTACAGGTTACATAATATTTGTGCCAGTTGTTAAATTTCAGACATTTCATTGATTGATACGTCCAGTCTACCCCTCTTATTTTAACCTTGATTATCAGAACCTCAATTACCTCATAATTTAGTTTTATCCACATAAGTTCTAAAAAAACAAGACAATTCAAAATCAATATTGGTTTGACTATTTGCCTATTATTATACTCACTTTGATAGAAATTATCCAATCAATTCCCAAAATAAAAGTGTACAGAACATACTGTACACATGTTAATGTTATTGCCCTAGATGCAACCACCAGTAAAAAAAACCCAGGCATACAGGGTTTAGTAATGTTTCTGATAAGCTAACATTGTCATTTTGTTATTGAATTTGGTATTTTACAGTAGGAGTAGTACGCAAAATTTTACCCTCAATTACAAGATTTTTGGGTGAATTGATACAGCTTTTCAGATAAGGAGCTATGCACTGTATCATAGAAAAGAACAACTGTTCTTTTTTGTTTTTCAAAGACAACACACTCTCTTCCTCAGTGTTGTGTACTTTAAAATCCCACTCATGTTTTAAGTTCACATACATTGCTTAACACCATACCACTTTTACCGTAAGAATTTATCTAAAAATGCATACATTATATTTTGCAACTGCTCCTGACTGCAAATCTGACTCAATGTTGCCTGGATCCAAGTACGCTATGCTCATTAGAAAACCAGGTCCTGTAAAGGCCCATAGTTTTCTGAAGCTAAAGGAATACTAGAATAAAAAAAAGAAAGAAAACCTTCAACTAGCTTAAGAGAATATTGTCTGCTCCACACAATTTCACAATTCAACACATGTTCTCTGTTCAACATTTCCCCCCCCCCCCCCCCCCCCGGGGGTTTGCGGTGCCCATAAACACGAGACTTGTTGGGGGGTTATAAACCCCTTCAAAACTGCGGTTCCTTCC
>JAAAKL020016512.1:0-10997 GCA_010016065.2 Carybdea cf. marsupialis auct. non (Linnaeus, 1758) | reverse complement strand
AGTGTCTTGCGTGATTTGCTCCATTTTCACCGAAATTTAGTAAAAGTTTAACTTCTATTTGTCCATGATTGTAGCTTAAAGAAAAACGTACAATGGCTCGATATCACGGAGAGGGAGATACAAAATGACATTCAAAAAGCGGAAGTAAAGAAGGCTCCTGGTCCAGATTGGGTATACACGAAACGATAAAGTACTTGACGACTTTGGTATAAAAAGATCAACAGAAACAGGCAACAATATTTAGAACAGTGGACACATCCCGGATGACCTTTTAAAGTCCGAATTTGTGGCCTTACCTAAAAAGCCTGGTTCGATAGAATATTAGTTGCACCGTACTATCAGTCTAATACGTCCAGAAATATCTGACGTCCAGTGCGGTTTTGTTAAAGGCAAGGGAACGAGAAATGCAACGTTTATAATTCGTATGCTTGCAGAAAGATCCATTGAACACCAACAAGGCACTTTTTAGATCACAGCAAAGCCTTCGATAAAGTTAGACATGAGCCTCTTATAGAAATGCTACAGGAGCTAGATACAGATGGGAAGGGCATTCAGTTATTGAGAAACCTATACTGGGACCAAGAAGCAGCAGTAAGAATTGATGGTGAAGTGGGCAGATGGTCTAAACTAAATCGTGGAGTGTGACAAGGGTGCGTTTTATCGCCAGATTTTTTGCGCGATAAAGCGAAACCATCCAGAGGCACTTAAATGACTTAGAGGGAGTAATGACATGTGGTCAACAGTTAAACAATATCCGGTACGCTGATGACACAGTGTTAATGGCAACATCTAGTATAGACCTCCAAAAACTTCTCGATGTGGTAGTGAAAGAAAGTCAACAATATGGTTTAACCCTAAATGCCAGAATAACATTCTGCACGGCAATATCTAGAAAGCCTCTAGTACCCGCATGGGACGTCAAGATTGGAGTCACAGCAGTGTCAAAAGTACAGACCTTTAACTATCTTGAGTCTGTGTTAAAATCAGACGGAAGATGCTGGGAAGACGTAAAGCCTAGATAGGCACAATCAAAAAACGCATTCATGAAAATATCACCCATCCTTCAGTCGTGAAATATCTCGCTGAAGACGAGGCTACGAATACTTTGCGCTTACGATTAGTCCATTCTACTGTATGGGTGCGATACATGGATCATATGTCCTAAGATGGAAAAAGATTAATAAGTGCAGAGACCTGGTTTATCCTGCGAATGCTGAACATAAACTGGAAAGACCACATTACTGAAGACGAAATTTGGTAGAAATTAGGATACGATCCAGGACAATTGATAGAAACCTTGACTAAGCGTCAAAGGACATCTCTGGCCAGATACATAGAAATAGAGGACTAGAACACCTTGCCCTCACAGGTCGAGTTCCTGGTGAAAATCCCTTGGTCGACCGCGATATAAGTTAACGGATAACATAAAGCGTTTGACTAACATGAATACTATTGATCTATTTAGATCAATAGACGGCAGAGAGTTGTGGAGAGCCATAGTCGCCGACGCCTTACGAAGGCAGGGCCGCCCATGATGATGAGATAGAGGGCAGTTGAAGATCGGTAGAAAAAGTTGGCAGTTATAAAGGTAGCAGGTGGTAGTATATAGACAGTGGTAGATAAGTAGAAGAGGTAGCCTACCTACCGGTTAAATCTAGGTATCTAGGTTAAATCTAAATTTAACGGTTAAATCTAGGTAGGATGTGATGGCAGGGAGGCACAGTGCAGTGTTAGAGCGAACGGTAAATCACTCCTACGAAGCGGCAGGGGACCTTCGATATTTTGTGTGATTATATGAGTTATCTATCGTTTTGTCATCTTCTCTTTGTAGTTTCATCTGTTGCCTTGATTCTTAGTTTTTACATGTTGTGATTTTGTACGTATTGCATGTGTGTATCATTTTTAGGGGTTGGGGGGTTGGGCGTTATTTTACTGTTGGGAAATCTGATTTCCACTTTTTTATCTCATGGTTTACGTGGTGCACGTGCATTTTCCCTCGAATTATATATCTTCGCCGCAGTTGCTACCAAGTTAAGAAGGAATAAGAAAGTGAATATTTTTTCGAGAGCCTAGCAACGCCTTAGCCACCGAATAAGCATGCAGCCAAGATGGCGCAGGGATATGTATTTTTAGCCAATCTGAGGTTGTGACAGTTAGTGTCTATTGTTACTTCCGTGATTCTTACATGGTAAACAATCATGCTCTCAAACAACATCTGCAAACAAGGAACTAACATGGCGAACGCAGCAGCTGTCACCTCTGTGCTCATGCGAGTTGTCGCATCCAGCGTGTCCATAGCAGATAAGGCAGGACGCATTATCAGGGAAATAGTAAAATCAGGAGACCTAGGTATCGTAGACAAGGTATGGTTTTCAATTTTCATCATCAAAATGAAGGTTTAAAACTGGTCTAGAGGGACAACTGCAAATCCTTCTTAGTTAACAATTGAAAACTCTGCTGAGTTCAGTCCGTTTTCTCTTTAGATAAGTTTGGTAGTGTGGAGTGTAAAAGATGAAAGACCCCCATGAATCTGACGATTATTGCTTCATTTGTTAACGTTTTAGGTGGATGTTGAAGTTTACAATACCTGACAATTTTAAAACCAGTTGTTAGTTGGAGCGACCGTATTGTGAAGGCTGTAACTTCTAAGTAATGCCTTGCTTTTAACTACTGCATTTCGTCCCCAGTTGAACATTGGCTTCTAAGTATGATACGTACTTTTTCTCTACCTATACTGCATAATCAGCTGAAAATAGGCAACACAGTAAATAGTTTTAATAATGGAACCCGCATCCAGTACCAGTACCTGTAGATGTTGCTATCTTGTGGTTGTTACATAGGCCTACATATATAGATTCTGTTTGTTCAAACGATCGGATTGTTAGTTTAGTACCAGTATGGTATTAATGACCAGGCAACAATCAGTTCATGTCCAGACCTAAATGATATTGGCGAAACCTTATCTAACTAGTTATGCATTATTGATTACTGTATAATGTTCTATCGAGCTAAAATCTGCTCCATGTAAGCGTGGGCTTGGAGGATGGATTATGTTGACATGTCTTTTTGCAGTAGTACCAGTCTTCTCAACTGTTAGGTGCCGGTATGAAACTGAATGTCTGTCATCTTAGTTCTGAAAATAGATAGTACATTAACTGCAAACCTGATTTATAGTTTTGCTCATAATCAATGATATCATATGTAACAAGGCTAGTTGAACAGAAAAATTTCAAAAATAAGTTTTAAGTCTTCCTCCCAGGTTATGACGTATCCTAATTTTGTGTCAGCATTTCTCCTGAATTTCAAGGCTCATAACTCTCCTTCCTTATCAATTTCTTCAGATCTTTATATGGACATAGAAAATGGTAGTATGCTTGCAGTGCAAGCCATGAGTAAAAATAGCCATCCAATGAAATTTTGTTGAACTCTTGGTTTTTCAAATGTTTCCAGGTTACTCAAATCTCTCAAATTCTCTGATTGGCACGTGATGCCCCCGAATCATGCACTTGAAACCCTTTTAAGGTATGGTAACTCCAATTGAGCAATACTCTGTATGAAATGCAATCCAAGGGAACCAGTTTATTGATACCATAGTAATATCAATTACAGTATGAGGATATAGCCTTCTATCAGAAAATGGACTAAGATTGAGATTGGTTCATTATCTTTATCATCACTGTGAATATTCTATAGATAGATTTCCTGATAGTTTTTATAAAGAAACAATATGATGGTCATGTGTTTCAATATGTAGAGGAAAAAATATAATAAAAGGTAATCATACAGTGAAAAATGGTTGTTTAGAGAAAAACATGGTGGTCTATAGAAAACAGTAGGTCGTATGCAAAAAATAGAAATACTAATACTGTATGTGTTTCTTGATAGCAAACACAATGCTAAATTTCAATATAATACTTGTTTGTTAAGGGAGATCTGCCATTAAATCCTTTATTTTCAGTTGATAGCTGCTTTTTGCAGTATCCAAAATTTGAAAATAATCCTCATTACATAAGTATGCTGCAACAAGATTAAGAAATTTGGAATGCTTGAATGCATTGGAATTCCAGTCCTTGAATAGGTTTCCTGGGTATGTATTATCCAATGCACATAACCTTCACTTATGTAAGCAGAATTTCGTGCTGCTCATGTAAGTTGGTAGGCAACATGTGAACAGAGCAAGGATGAAACAAGGGCATTTGGTGTAAAGAAATGACCATTGGGTACTTGAAAGGGTCAAAAATAAATTTTATTTCTAAATTCTTGCAAATCTCCTTGACGAGGTTACATATTGTGTGCCTAGTATTATTAGCCAGAAATAAATAATGCAACTTGAAATAAAGAGGAGTGATAACCATGAAATGTTGAACATAATTGGTTCCAGTGGCAGAGGTACACATTTTAGCGAAGTATGAGATAACTACTTCATCGATGGTACACTATGGAAACAGATTTCTCTTAAGGATGCTGGTAACAAGCTTCTGGTCAGTGTCAAATCCTTTATTTAAACACCTCTCTATCTTGGTTTCATGCCAGGCTTTCTTTACTGCTTTCTTATGATAAATGATCTTGTCATTCAATCTATATAATGTTCCAGGAAACTGCATCAAACCAATCAAAACAGTCATAAGAATTTTGAAATAGAAATCTTGTGTAGCCAAGAAAGGGTAAAACATGATGGTCTTATAATGATGACAGACTCTCCTTTATGCTCTATCTCAAGCTCATGCAGTTTACCTCCAACAGCAAATCTAACTTCTTTTATTCTCCTCTGTTTCTACTGCTTCATAATCTCTTGACTCCTCATTATCATAAGCCTCAAACAGATCAGCCTGATACATGACAAGAATTAAATGGAGCCTGTGCATTATCTAATTCCTTTAAATATTTTAAGTATGCAGGCATTTACATATATGCTTGTAAGGAAGGGAAATACCAACAACTGCACTTGCTTTAGATCTGGCCTTCAGCAACACTCATTAGACTGGCGGGTAGCCTTAAGAGTCTCAATTGACTCATTTTAATTGTGGTATATTCATTGTTCTGGATTAAAAGGTATGCTAGAAGGTAAATTGACTGCTGGTTCATGAGGGTACTGTATCCAACAGTATTTATTGCAATGAAAGAGAATCTTATAAACATTGCAGGAACCAAGCTAGCTTTAGTAATTTACTTTGTTATAAATGTTTATTAGCATTCATATGGCTTTCCCTTGCCATACATCAGTTTGGTATCAATAGTACTTCTTAATATCAGTATTATTAGACTATACCCTACTTACCCTACTTATCAACCCTATTTACAGCTTTTCCCAGTGAGTTAAACATTCTCTCGAATTTTTGTACAATTGCAGGCTGGCACTAATTCCATTGATGCCCATAAAGAATTTGACCCACAGACTGAAGCAGATAGGACAGCTCAAAGTTTGATTGTTGGCTCCTTGAAGAAACAATACCCTGACTTAACTGTATTAGGAGAGGAGGTATGTATGAAACAAACCTGAACTGTGATATTTATGGATTTTACCCCTGAGTTTGGATTTGTGTGACAGACACTTATGAAACAGTAAAACAGGATATAATTTAGACTTGTAATGGTTGTAAGAATTGAGGTTGCCCCCAGAGATTTCCTGGAAGTTGGCATCCTTCGGGGGCAAGACCAGCGTATTTGCTTGATAGAGGCAGTAAAATTTATTGTCCAGAATCCTGAAGCAGGTCTGGAGACATGCAGGGATAATATGATCAGATAAATCAATAATATTCACCACAATGCAAATCATCTCAATTAAGAAAAGACTAGTTGCATAGTAAAGGAGAAAGCTTGCCAGCGATACTAGTTGTTGTTTTATTGTCTTGCTTTGTACGTCTTTAAATTTAGTCCCATCCTTCTCCACTAAAACATCGAGAAATTGCAAGGAGTTATTTATCTTCTTTTCAAAGGTGAAATTTAATGCCTGGTGTAATTGCCCTATTTTATAAGATATTCATCAAACTCAGACTAATGTTTTAAGACGTCTAAATGGCCATTTTTAAACAAGTAACTGATGATTTATGTATGAAAATTTGTTACTTATTATTTATTTATTATTACTGAAGGAATGGGACTTGAAATTTGTAACTCGTATCTTGACTCAGTATCTGACATATTGACGAGTCACTTAACATAACAAAGATTTAAGTTACGCAAACAAAATTATGAACAATGAAATGATTTGCATACAAAAGTCAATTTTTTTTCTATTCCAAAAATATATTACTACTGTTCCAGCCACGTGGACTCGATTCAACCTTGCATTTCATAATCAGCTGATCGTGGCCTTGTGTCCAAGATGTGATTGGTTCTATCTCAGGTTCGTAGCGTCAGTCGTTAAACGATTTAGTGTGATTTTTGTCTATGTCTTTGGATACCCCCTACCCCCACTCCTCCCCCCATCGCGCGATGACAATGTAATGTTTCTCGCTCCTGCTGTCGTCAATCTTCACTGTTGCCTGATACAACAATTTCTCAGCTAAGCACTTACCTTCCTTTGTGCGATTGTTCTTTACCCGGCAGTTGCATATGGTCATTTGTTGCGATACGTTATTCCATCTTTGTCTAGTCTTCAATATTATATTGTGCCCGTTGATAATACTTCTAATATTGGCGGTGCAGCTGGAAGTCGTCTCTAGTGTTGACGAGAAAGGGATTTGCCAGTCAGTCAGTGTAAGGAATGTTTTTGCGTTGTTGATTTTAACTGTCTTATTGTAGGGGGCATTTAAGTAAATAATGTTGCGTTTTTGTGCCCTGTTTTGTGATGTTGTTGTAAGTTGGGCGTCTTTTCGGTATTGATGCTTGCAGTCATAGTCACGCAAATGTAAGGTTTGCTACTGTAGAACATTGTCTTTGAAGGTTTTTTCGTGGCAGCACCAATGTTGGATTTCGCTGGTTGACTGATGACGGTAGTTGTCTAGTTATTGAAGTGACCGAAACCACAGTCTTATGTATAGGTCGTCATTTGGTTTGCTGTGTGTGTTGTAGCGTCTGGTGATAAGGTCAAACGGTTACGTTATCACTGTTCCTCTGCATATGCCAATTAAGAGCTGTAATCGAAGAGGCAAAAGTTGATTCCTTATATTCTTGTCACTTAATATTAGCCCCCTACCTCCACTACCCTGGTAATCGGCCTGCTTCCTAATCAAATCGGAATTCAAAATCAACGCCCGAATAATTGAATAATTGATATTGAATTAAATGTTTGATATCAGGCAAAGTATTCAGTAGATATTCGACTATAGTTGCTAGTTGACGGCTTCCAATGAGGCAAGAAACAAAATTTCTGCACATTTCAGACGATAACCAGTTCAGAAAAATTTATATTCATTTATATTTGAAGCCAGTAATAATCCTTGTAACATGCTCATCTGCCAAGTTGATGGTATGGTCATGTACTGACAATATTCAAGATATATATGATAAGAGTATCAAATGCAATGAAAAAGATCTCATACCCAAGAGAGCATTGGGTATCATTTTAGTAGATACACAAGTTAACATATTTTTAGAAGTTTGTTTACTAGCTAACTTTCGTTTCACCACTTTTATCTGTTGCTTTTGTCGTTTATCTGCTACAGTTCATTATTGTCTTACTCACTAATTGCCATTATCAAGTCGATTCGTGCTATAATTTTCTGTTGCTACATTACATACATTTTCACACAATTTTTCTAAAATTTTCTACGGTTTTACTATTCAAGTAGTTTGTTGGTGGTACAAAACAATGGAACCACACAAAATAGTGAAAACATTTAGTTCCACAGACACTGATTGGTCAAAACAACACCAATCTAGCAGTCAGACCTCTGATTGGCTACTTTCAGAACAAAGTTTGGAAAGAGTTTTATTGATCTCTTCCCACCTCAATTCTGATGATTTTGTACTCGGAGGAGTGTCAGACGAAAAATGCTTTTCGGTACTAAAATGTTTTCGTCATTTCATGCATTTTGATTTTATTATTATTATTACCTTTATTAACTCTGTATTAACTGTAATTACTGTAAAAACATGTAGATATGTTACGCTTTCAAGAAAGTTTTATTGTATAAAAGGAATGTTAATAGACGTCGTAGTCGGAGGCGAGAAAATATAATGGATACACGGCTATGAGTCGGATGTAGGACATGTTTTCAGACAGTAGCAGCAACGAAGATAAACAGTAGTTAGAATATAGTTAGAAAGAATTACCACCTTGTTTACAACTACTATGTGTAGGACAGGCGTTAAGGTGAGAATATGATGGTCAAAGTAGATAAATGTCCTGGGTATGACAAAAAACTGCAACCGGTGGTGAGGCTTCAGTTCTGATGATCTGGAGTTTTGGGGAGCATGGAGACACCCCTTAGTTGCCATTTCTCCCAGGTCCACCCTGGCCCAGGGTGGTAGCACCTGATAGGGCCCCATCAAATAGTCTTACACCATGTTAAGAAATAGTGTGTTGGCATCCAGTGGGGAATAGCCTTGCTTAATGGGTAGAAAGAGCTGCTGAGCCTTGGTTGGCAGTCTTCCTAGAGATGGTGTCTCGATACAAACACCAGCAGCCAGTTACTATAAAATGGAAAAACACACCTTCCATATGAAGAGCATGATTATAGAAACAAATCTAGGGATGCCAGGAGGCCCTACAGGAGCTGAAACGGTGTCCGACTCCCACAGCTCAGAAGTCCAAGTGGGCAACACTTCTGCTGTTGGGGTAAAGGAGTTGCCCACAAAAAGAAGAAAGTCTGAATGGTCTCAGTGGCAAAATCAATTGTTATGGGAATGTTATATCAGGAGTAATAGAAATACACGTGGATTTATGAGAAGAACACAAAACATGTGGGTGGAAAAAGGAGAGAAATCATTGACACGAAGACAAACAAATATCTTAACCCACAATTTGTTATCAGAAGTAGAAAGACAAGAAATAGTAGAGAGATTACAAACTGAGACAAGGGATAACATGGATAAGGTAGATCAAGGTGATAACAAAATACTGATAACCGTGGAAGATATTCAAAATGACAGGAAGACCAGAATGAATGAAGGAAGTGAGTTAGAAGTTGTAGTTGAAAAGGTAGATGTAGTTAGGTGAGGAAAGGGTGTCCGATTGCTGGATGAAAAGGAAAAGGAGACACTGAAACCACTGAGAGAAGTAATGCAAGCACATGAAAATTTGGATGTCTCATCACTGAAGAAAACAGAGAGAAAGAAACTGATGGTTAAGGTCATTTCAGTAAATTGTGTTATACAAAATGTTGAAACTGAGTCAATCACTTGATATGAATCATTTGCTATTGACTGGAGCTTATGTGGTTGCTGAAAGATTGGGAAAATTGAAGAACGGGAGGAAACAAACTAACCATAAGGTACTGTTTTGGAAGAGAAGAATTCAGAAAAGTATTGTTGACTGGAGAAAGGATCTTCGTAGGCTAGAATGAATAGGAAGTATGGGCTAGTTGAGCTGGGGAGGAAATATGTAATAGAATTGTTGAGAACTAAGATAAGTGCTGGAGCTCAGAAGGTCAACAATAAGAACAGAATGCAACAAATTCACCAAAACAAGTTGTTTGTTACAGACCAGAAGAAGATATACTAGGAGTTAAACGCAAAGATCAATGAATCAAGCACCTGATGCACATGAGGCCACTGATTTCTGTAAGGGCATCTGGGGAGAAGCGGGAAAGCAAAATGAGGATGCTGAATGGTTGAAAAGTGCTAAAGAAAAACTTGAGGAGGGGCCTAGGCAGACAGTTGTGCCGATAAATATTAACGGTGTTAAGCAGGTGGTACAAAAGATGACAAATTGGAAAGCTCCAGGACACGAAAAATTCACAGCTTTTGGTTTAAACGGTTTGCATTGTAGGTTAACTAAACATTTGCAAGATTATCTGGAGGATGGAACTGTGTCAGAGTGGATGCCACTAGGAAGAACAGTGTTGGTCCAAAAAGATGCTAGGAAAGGAAATTTAGCAAGCAACTATTGCCCTATTGCATGTCTCCCATTAATGTGGAAGCTGCTGACAGGCATTTTAGCAGAAAAAGTGTATCAACATCTTCTATTCAGTTCATTACTCCCTGATGTGCAAAAGTGTTGCCGAAGGAAATCAAGAGGTACAAAAGACCAATTGCTGATTGATAGAATCATTTCTGAACACTGCAGGAGAAAGCAAAGAAGCCTAGCGATGTGGTGGATTGACTACTGGAAAGCTTATGATATGGTGCCCCATTGATGGCTGATAAAAGGTGTGCAGAATGGTAGGGATTGCAGAGAACATGGTAAAACTCATATTTGAAAGTATGAAGAGACATAAACTGGGGAATCTTACAAGGAGATCTTATTTAACAACTGTTGCTTGCAACCATCCTTATTCCTTTGTCAATGGTACTGAAAGAAACTAAGTATAGTTATGCAATTGGGCAAAATGAAGAGAAGGTTAATCATCTTCTTTTGGTGGATGATTTGAAGCTCTATGGAAACAGTGAGAGGGAATTGGACTGGCTAGTCCAAACAGTAAGGAACATGTTTGAAGACATAGGCATGTCACTTGGAATGGAGAAATGTGCAATAGTGGTGATGAAGTGGGGAAGAACGATTGAAACTAATGGAACAGAGTTGCCAAATGGAGAGAGGATAAAGGAGGTATAAAGAGATGGGTATAAGTACTCCGAAATATTCCAATTACATAAGATATGGTGAAGGAGGGTAAAAAATACGCACAATCAATTGGTGGGTAAAAATATACACACCCACGGAAATTGCCTTAAAACTGCTTCAAACGGACACTCGTCTTGAAGATAACTCTCCACTTTGTAAAACCAAACATACACTATATGTAGAGAAATAGCTTGGATTGTGTACTACTACAAATTCTGTAATAAACAAGTGTTTAACTCAAGACGTCTTTTGAGACTATGTGAGTTCTCGTACAGGATTTTGGTGGCGTTCCGTAAACAGATGTAATTTTCAAAAGCAAAACTATAGCTTC
>JAAAKL020016511.1:0-10997 GCA_010016065.2 Carybdea cf. marsupialis auct. non (Linnaeus, 1758) | reverse complement strand
ATTTTATTATTACTTCCTTTAATGCAAGAAAGTTTCTTTTATCATTATTTCCTTTAATGCAATAAAGTTTCCTTTATTAACATCTCCTTTTACGCAATAACCTTTCCTTTATCATTATTCCTTTAATGCAATAACGTTTCCTTTATTATTGTTTCTTATAATGCAATAACGTTTCCTTTATTGTCATTTGCTTTAATGCAAATAAAGTTTCCTCTATTATTACTTCCTTTAATGCAATAAAGTTTCCTTTATTATTGTTTCTTGTAATGCAATAAAGTTTCCTTTACTTTCATTTGCTTTAATGTAATAAAGTTTCCTCTATTATTACTTCCTTTAATGCAATAAAGTTTCCTTTATTGTTACTTCCTTTAATGCAATAACGTTTCCTTTATTATTGTTTCTTGTAATGCAATAAAGTTTCCTTTATCTTTATTTCCTTTAATGCATTAAAGCAGCTAATTCTTATGTTACAAATCAGTATAAAGCACCTAAGAAATAACATATACATTAATCCTCTTCTTCATAAGATACCTAACCTGGAAGTATTTTCGGGACACAAGCCAATGCAAGCCAGCTAAACTTAAGGAAGCGAATGTAACCAAACGTAACTAAACAAAAACAACGGTAGAATCCTAACTGCACAAAGCCAACTGCTTCTAACAATTTTAGGCTTCTTGGGTCCATTTCTAATTTCCTGAGCTAACCCACTTGATTCGAAGATTATCAAGGCAACCAAATGCAACCTCGGGCAAACTGGACAAAGAAAATGCCACAGATTTTAACGTAATATACAATCCAAGGCAATTCGGCCAAACCGAACGCAGGAGATACAACAAAGCAATACATGAACACTCGTCACACCCTATGCCATTCAAATAAACACAAACGTAACCTAGCAGAAATAAAGAGAAAACAGCACTGTAATCAAATACAACTTTGTGGTTGTACTAATATACTGTTTGTTTAATTTACAGCAACACCTAACTCTGATTAAGTCGCAACTCTCTGATACTGAATTTTAGTGTCAATACTTTACAAAGCTGAAAAGAAAAGTTCTCGGTAGAAAGGATTTTAAACTCTAAGAGCAAAGCAAAGTCTGCCACATGGAACATTTACCTGGCCTGCCAACATTTCAATTTTGACGTCAGTGAATTCATACACTGCTAGGGTTGACTGTATTTGATGTAGGCAGTTGATCATGTACGTTGCCATATCGACTGCATTTAGGTGACTTGCAGACATTGCACAGCATTGAAGAAGTGGATCGAGAATAGCACTAAAAATCTGGAAAAAAATAGAATGATCAAGTATCAAATAGTACGTAATCTACAATGGTGATTCTTTGACATTAACAATGAAATGGATACATAATATACGACTTACAACGTGCACAATCAAGAATCCCACAATAAGAGAAAGAACGGGATAGACTGAAAGCTTGACCAAGAAAGTCCAAATATCAAGATTACAATTCTTTGGACACCTAAATAGAATGGATGATGGTACGTTTGCAAAAGCAGCGATGGAGTGGAGGCCGAGGAAGGGGAAAAGAAGACAAGGAAGACCGACATGGTCGTGGAGAGAACGATCGAAGGAGATCTAAACGAAATTTGAGCTACGTGGGATGAAGCCAAGAGATTTAATTGAAAGGAGTGGAAATGGGTGTGTACCCTGATCAACGCAAGTTGAAAACTGGGGGCAGAGAAGAAGAAGATAACGTGTACAGCCTGTTCATAAACAACTGACTCAACTCTTACTCCTTCTATGTCCTTTTGCAATATATCCGCAGCCGCACATATACATGGCTGGAGCGCCAGTACAAGACGCTCTTTCCAAGTACCTCCAAATTCTAACCCTAAGGTCAATAAAACTTCACAGTATACTTGTTACTTCCAGGGCTGCGTCGTTAAGGACAGCTGCTCTAGAGCTTTTCTTCGACTACCCAAAATCCTGAACATTTTTAGTCAAAGTGGGGGAATTGTTGATCCATTATCGCAGTGCCTCAACTTTTAAACAAAATAATTCTCTCGTCTTATGCCACGGATTGTGTTAACAATGTAATTGTCTAAGTTCTTGTTCGTGTTCCCAACTACAATGTAACTGTCGCTGCATGTTGCATACTTGCATCAAGCGATGCGATTTCAAGGGGCAACGTGGATTGAGATGAAAGAGAGACTATCATGATTACTATCCGATGTTCCGGCTGGCGTAGTTTGAGTTTAGTTCCTGTTCGTGTATTCTTTTGAAGACTATGTTGCCAACGAAGACAAACACACAATAGATATGGAGAAAACTTTGAACGTGAAACGTTTTCTGTGAATGGGTTCCAAACGAGGTTAGCAATCATGGTGCAATAGCTATCCAGCTACCATATCAGGCATACAGACTGGAATATATTTAACCTAGCGTTAGAAAAGGCATTTAATAATGTCTTAACTGCAGCGGAAAAAGCCATTGAAGTCTCTTTCATTTCTTAAATTGTAGAACATGAGACTACTGTTTTAATACAGCAATAATATATAATTAATATATTTCTCGTTCTTGCCATCAATACCTTATCGTAATCCTTTTGCCTTTCTGCAAGAGGTGTAATTGCCGCATCGTGACTTGAAAGAATATCCTTCAAAAGCATCATCGTCTGCAGAAGCGATTGTGGAGGTCCAAGATCCGATGGTGGCAGATCAGTCTAAAAAAATACACGGAAACAAGATGAAAGGATTACAATTCATGAGTTTACACAAAACTACCGAAGTGCTTTTGTCTATAGTTAGGCTAAGAATTATAATACTGCTTTAATAATTTCTTCATGTTCTTTTCCCTATTCTTGTTCTATACTGACTTAATTCTCAACACCTCCAGGTGTAGCAGATACTGGGGTAGGCAGCAGGAGGCAAGAGCATCTAATACCAGCTCTATATCAATTTATACCATGAGGAATTCTATTTTATATTAGTTCACCCTGCTCAAGGCTGAAGCCACTACTAGGAACGGGGTTACTTTCCCCCTTCTTTCCATGTTATTCATGCTCTCTATGCTTGCAGTCCCCTCTCTGTCCTATTTCTCGAAACATAGTTTCCCACTTCATGAGAGCAGATGACAGAGCACAGTACCTCTGGGATCGTGGCAGACAAGCTCAGAGTAGGTTCCAAGTCACGACGCTCTGATTGTGAGTCTGACACTCTACTGCTATGCCACTACTGTGTACGCGTGTACTTGTGTATGTGCATATATACGTGTTCTACTGTTTATGTGTACGTTAGAAAGCGGGAAGACGGGCCATGGATAGTAAAAATTAGTCGAAAGTACTTTAGTTTTTTTTGAAATAAAGAGATAAATATAAATTATTATTCTTTCGTTGCCATCACCGATGCGGTGTTTGACGAACCACCTCGCGCCATTTTGCGCCATCCCTGGCTTGGGACCACAGCTGGTTGTATGATCCAAGGTCGAAGTTTCTGAAGAAGGTCTGGCGTTTACCCCCTCGGGCCCTTCTTTGTTGTATCTTCTCGCTGAGGGCAAGGTTCCCTCTTTGTGGATTGAATGGCCAAAGAACCTCAGTTGGCAACGGTTCACGGCTTGGAGAAGCTCCCTCTTGCAGCTACTACGGCGTCGCACCTCGTCGTTAGTGACGTGATCCACGTAGGAGATGCAAAGCACCCTTCTGTAAAACCACATCTCGGATGCCTCTAGATTTCTAGGATTCACAGTTGTAAAAGTGTGTCTACCAGATATAGGCCTTCAAAACACGGATCTTGATGCCAATCTGAAGCTTCCTGTCAGTGAGCACAGTTCGGAGCTTTGAGTAGGCGTCCTTGGTCAGGGAGATCCTTTGGGAACTCTTTGGTGCATCGGGCATCCTCTATGATGAGAGCCCCGAGATATTTGATTGATGAAACCTGTTCGATGGCAGCAGTTTCATCCCGGAGTGAGCATGTCCGTGGGTCTTCTCTTTTGCTGATGGTCATGGATTTTGTCTTCTTGCTGTTGACTTGAAGGCCCAGGCAGGTACTCAAAGCCACTGTAACATCAAAGAGCTTCTGCAGATTCTATTGAGGAGATGAGTACACTATCGTCGGCATATTTGATGTTGTTAATCTTGACGCCGTTCACAATGAATCCCTGTGGCCGATCCTCAAGGTCCCTGAGGATCCACTCTGAGTACAGGTTGAAAAGATCTGGCGACATCACACATCCTTGCCTAACTCCTCTTTTGATGGACAACCAGTTGGTCCTAACCTGGTAGCCGAACAACTGCACGTTGGTCTGTGTACACTGTTCTGATGATGCGCATGTTTTGTCATCAATGGATCTTGTCGAGCATTTTGAACAGCTCACGATGATGGACTTTGTCGAAGGCTTTTACATTGTCTATGAAGACTACGTAGAGATCCTGTTGATGTTGGATTGCTCGTTCCACAAGCATCCGGAGCACAAAGATCGCATTCAAAGTGCTTCTGTCCTTCATGAATACAAACTGAGAAGCGGCAATTTCAGGCAAACGTTGGCGTCTGATTCTTTGCAGTACAATCTTCAGAAGTATTTCAGAATGTGAAACATCAGGCTGATGGTTCTGTGGCTGGGACAGTCAAGTGTTCCTGGGATTTTGGGCAAGGTGATGAAGAGAGAGTTAAGGATGTTACTGGGGAAGTCACCAAACTAGCAGACTCTTGTCACCAGTTTCCAAACTATCTTCACTCCTTCATCATCGAGGGCTTTGAGCATCTCTGTGTACACTTCGTCTGGTCCGGCAGGTTTTCCAAGCTTCATCCTGCTCAAGGCCAACCTGACTTCTGATTTAAGAATGGGTGGACCGTCATCGTCATCATTGTCTTCATCTTCTTCGTCATCGAATAAGTCATGGACGTATTCCTCCCAGCGAGCTAAGACATCTTCTATTTTCGTGCAGGACATGGCCATCCGACGATTTTACACATTTGAAGAGCAGTAGTTTACTTCCTTCCAACAATCTCCTTGATCTTTTTGAACATCTCATTGGCGTTGGCACTGAGATTCTCAACTTCTTTGCACTTGTCCTCTAGCTATTTCTCTTGGGCTTCATTGCACT
Organism: Carybdea cf. marsupialis auct. non (Linnaeus, 1758); assembly: GCA_010016065.2. Taxonomy (NCBI): domain Eukaryota; kingdom Metazoa; phylum Cnidaria; class Cubozoa; order Carybdeida; family Carybdeidae; genus Carybdea; species Carybdea cf. marsupialis auct. non (Linnaeus, 1758). Next base: position 5,932 of record JAAAKL020016511.1, on the reverse strand, counting down.
TTTTGCTTACGTTTCTGCTTTCATGGTGGTTGTATGAGGCCTGGTATTGATTTTGTGCACTCGTGTTGGTCATCAAGTCAGGCAGGTTTTGCAGCACGTCCCCTTTGAACCTTGCTTTGATTTCAGGACTCTTGAGTGTTTGTAGGTTGGGCTTTGGTGGTGTTTTTGGTTGAGCGAGACGGTTGAGTGACAGCTTCAGCGACGGCTGGGCTGTGATCAGAGTCCACATCAGCGCCTATGAAGGTCTTACAGCCTTTGACCGCATTACGAAAGCGGGAGTTGATCATAACGTATTTTATTTCTGGCACGGTCGCCATGATGATATATGTCACCTCCAAAAAAGAAGATGCGTTTGTCGCCTCTTCTAATATCGCCCGCTTGGGGCCATCTGTCTTCACAGAGACCTAAGCACTGAATCTTCATTCTGTCCATCTCTAATAGTACATTGTCTAGCTTCCCGGCTTGGTAGAGCATTCGTACATTCCATATACCAATTTTTGACACCTTGGAACGGAAGGTCTTGGCGGGTGTGATGTTATTGGGTGCTACAGTCATTGGATGACAGTCCCGCTGGCCCTGTAGCGACGGTGCCACGTTGACGGGCATGACCCCAATTAGAAATGCGGTGAGTCCCGTTTGAGCCACCTTCTCCTCTTCTTGATTGTTGTGGTTGCATGGTGGTTGACTGGGCGGCGGATGCTGGAGTGGGGTTGCCCAAATCCCTTCCCTAGGGGATGTTTTAGGAGGGTTGCCCAAATCCCTTCTCCAGGGGATGTATTAGGAGGGTTGCCAACCAAGGCTACAGATGTACTCCTGCCCTTTGTTTGAAATTAGAGTTTTCCTTCTCCTAGGATGGCTGCCGGCCAAGGCTAAGGAGCCCATCATACCCGGAGCAGACAGGTAGTTTACCTTGTTCAAGGTGCGACCTGGAGGCAATAGTAGGCTCTTACCGATAGTGCTAGCACTTTTTTTAGCATTATTTGGCTTTGCGAGCATTTTTTAAACATTTTATCCCAAAAAGCACTGCTAGCATTATTTTGGATTTTCGACTGATTATTTGTATAATTTTGTTTTAAAAAACACAATCTGACTCTATTTATGGCGTCATGAGCCTCCCAGATGCATTTTGCCCTCATTTTAGTCAAATGAGCCGATGAGGCTTGGTTTGGTCAGCGGTTGCCTTCTAGAAACACAGTCTATCACACTCTTTCCAAGATGGCGTCGTCATCCACGCCTAACACGAGGAACAATGGAAGTCAGCCAGCCATGGCAGAGATTGCTCGAGAGCGTACTCTGCCATCAATCAGTGGACAAAATAAGACTAGGGGAAACTATGATGCAAAAACCTTAAGCATACATGATCGGATTCAGCAATTTCCAGGAGAAAAACTATCAATGAAGGACGGGAAGTTGTTTTGTCTGGCATGCCGCGAAATAGTGTCTACAAAGAAGGGCATTTTAATTACACACTTGGCTTCAAAGAAACATGGAAATAGTAAAAACCAACTGAAGAAGTCTAAGCTGAAGGATCAGACGATTATGGAGGCTTTTAGAACAGGGGACAGCATGCAGAATTGATATATGTTCCAAATCAGTAAGTGCCGATGAACTTGCACAAGTGCTTAATCAGTGCCTATCAGTTGATTATGGACTAAATACCAATTCGTTGCTCGCAGCCATGAGGCATGGTGCAAGTGTGAACCAGGCAGCGTTGGATAGGATTGCATTTATATTTCCTAAAATGCTCAACGTTGTATGTTTCTCAAATACGCTTGACAATGTTGCGAATCATCTTGTCATTCCAACTCTTCTTGAGTTAGGTAGCGAATGGATTCGCCTGTTCCGCCATAGCTACAAAGCAAAACTGTTGTAGAAGGATCTGACTGGCCAAAGACCAAGATCATACAGTGAGACGAGATGGTGGTCAAAGTGGGAAGTCTATCAACATATATTAATGCAGTTTGGAGATACTGAGCGAATCTTGATAGAAGCCGCTAAAGTCGATCCGCAGTTACTCCCTCAACTTCAAACAATACTTTCCGATCCTGTGCGACTAATCAACCTTTTTTACGAGCACTTTCGGTAAGAGCCTACATGTTGATATTGAAGGTGTTCATGTTTCACTTAGGCTATCTTTTCATTCAGAAAAGTCAAGTTGGGGAGCATGTGATACTGGCATCACTGATATCTCACCTTTGTTGCGTGATTTATAAGGAACTGGCCTATCCGTTGCGCGGGATACGTTGATTTCCTCCCTGTACCCTAGCTGGGTGCCAAACTCATTTGGAACGCCTTGGCTTCGGTCAGTCGCCCTATGAGCCTAAAATTCGTGCCCTGTCAAAATTTAGAAGAGGTTGTACTACAAAAGGTTGTGCCAGAACACCCTAGGTACTACAAAAGGCGGAACGGAACAAATGTTATGTTTAAAGTAGGGATTCGGAGGGGAAGAAACAAACTTATTGAATTTAACAAGAAGATTATTTGGATAATGCGGTAAACCAATATGTCCAAAACCCAAAATATAGGTGAGAACTTCTGGGTGTTCTAGGCACGACCTGCACTTATGAACAAACCGCCCCTTATTATAAGACGCCTTAAGAGAAACGACTTAGAACAAGCAGCACCAGGCGGAGAATTCAAATTCATTGGACACTTCATGTACCATTTTTCGAAATTCCACATCCTCTTTTCTTTGAGAACCAAAATGGCCAATGAAGTCACGGACAATCTTGTGCAAAAAGTGTTTAGCTACTTCGGGTTGCCATATATTCTCCATTCTGATAACGGAATGGAATTTCACAATGCATTAATCATCAACACCGTTAACAAGTGGTCGGGGGAGGCAAATATTATTCATGAAACGCCAAGGCATAGCAGAGCAAGGGAATTATTCTATTGAATTGATGATTGCTGCAAAACGCAAGGACAACAACTGTAACACATGGGCAGCTTGGCTACCGGAAATTCAGTGTGAGTGACTATGTGTATTATATTCGCATACAGGGCAAACTCACAGACATAGATATGTTCACACAAAAATATATGCATACATTTTTACATACCGCAACCGATGATTACAGCGATCTTGTCTATATAAACACATCCGGGTACATACGAATTCGAGTACGCTTTTTACTCCTTTTTTTGTTATAGGAGGCGATGCTAAATGCCAACAACAAACGTTTCGTAATCACTCAGTGGGCACAATACAAGGAAGGAAAATCAACTCAATTCTATCAATTAAGAAAAATCGTGAGGTTTTATTTACTAACATCGGGTGATTGAAGAGCTAGGCACAAATGTTAGCAAAACACCTTTCCTCTGCCAAATTTCAATAACATTTTACGACGGGTCACGAGAAAGTTGTACACAGATATAATCTAAAGGTACTCCTGTCTGTAATTAATAAAATTACTTTACGAGGACGATCTGTTGCAAAACAATAACGCTTTTCGTACTTCCTATTTCAGATGAACTTAACACTCAAATCGGAATCTACCAAATCAACTTCCTTCCAGATTGTATTTGGCCAGAAACCGAATCGTCTCAATGAACTCACAGCTAAGAAAGAGCCGCTTTTGTCAGAAGATCTTTGTGGAGTATTAACTAATGAAAAGTCGTTCACTACCAAACCAATTGAGTCGTTAAATTGCCCAACTACGGATTGCAATGGGCATGGCCTTATAGGCACCCAAGTCAGCAATACTTTCAAAACTATAGACGTGCAAGTGTTTGATAAACTTAAAGAGGCATAATCAAACGAGAAGACCCAAACGTATCACATTTGTCCTGTGAATGATACTTCAAAACCTGGTGACTCGAGTAACGAGAACATGCCTATCTTCCCAATAACATCGCCACGAAGGAAATCAATACGGGACAAAGTTTTTAAAGAAAGTGAGGTAAATGCCGGGAAGATGGTGAACAAATATGCCAAAAGGAAGCATATTGTTGTGAAGGACTTTGAAGTAGGGGAAAATGTTTCGGTCAAAATCCCTAAGGTGGACAGCATTTCCAGCGAAATGAAGCGGCTCCCTTGTATAATTGTCGGCAAATCAGGGGCACAAACACCATCTTACCGTCTAGTTTGTGCCAGTGGTACTGTAATGACTTCCTGTTAGTTGTACTGTTTATTTTGACCAATCACATGCAAGTAGTGCCCAGGAATAGCGTCGCAATGTGCTTTTAGGCAGAATGGAAACGTCATGTTGATGTGAAGACGAAGTTGAATTGCAGTTAGAATTGTTAAGGATTAATCACAGTTGTTGTGTAAGTGTTGAATATAAGAGAAAAGGTTAATCATCGTTGTAGTTACTCATGGACTTCTAAATAATAACTAATAATTATTTAGAAGTCCATGGTAATTACTTCATGACAGTACACTGGAAAGAAAAGTTTCTGGGAGTGATCTAATGCAGTTTCCAGGAAGAGTGCATGTTAAGGAAGAGAAGTTACAAACGTGGGTGACTCTACGACAAGCGGCAAGGGAAGCCAGTGTAGCAAAGAGCAGTGTCCTTTACTGCAGATGTAAGAGTTGCGAACCAACTATGAAGTAGTTATTGTGTATAGTAATATATAAAAGTAGAAGTCATTGCCGATCAATCTTTGCCGAAACTGGAAATGGTATGTTATAAGTTTGTGTTTATGCCCTCGTCACTGTCATAAATTTGTTAGCAATATCTAATTTAAGGAAAATCAGTTACTGATGTTATCAATGAGAAGAAGAAGAAATATCGGGTTCTAAGGAGCTGGAATTCGGAAAAATGTATTTCATATCCATTCGATGGAGTGTCTTTTATGTCGGCAGGGGTACTTCCATTTCAGTGACACCAAGAGAAGGATGTTGACAAAAGGACTAAAGAAAAGAGACAACAGGAGCTTGCAAAGAAGGAGGTAAAAGTAAAACTTTATCAATGAACTTGTACAATAACTCTGTTTTTCAGAATTATTGATACATTTATAGATCAGCATAATTATAATGTGAAGTTTACCAAATGTTCTTTGTAGAAGGCCTAATTAGTAGCGAGACAGATTACCAGAATAGCATGAGGCTAAAGAGGCTGTTGCCACAACACACAGAAAGTGTGGTTGATTGCCCTAAAATGTATGGGTTGTTTAACAGGAAGTATCCGTATTTTTCCAGTAGGCCAAAACATCATGAGAATGCAATATTTCATAGTTTATGATTTACTACTGTTACACTTTACTGGTCCAGGGATAACAAACTGATTTCATCTTTTACACAGGATCATGACCACAGATTTAGAAGAACCAGGACACTTATACAGGTATCAAAGAAGCTTGGCTACCCTAGCAATTTGTACATGTCAAGAGTGCTTAAGTTTCTAGAGTATCAGGTAAGTAAGATGAATCTATCTATCTACCATATATCTATCTAGAATTAGTTTAAATGGTAATGAATATCCTTATTCAGAATTTGATAATTGCATTGATTCCTCTGTGTTATGGCACGTTTTCAGGAAATACTCAGCAGTACTGAAATGTGCTTTTAAACAGCATATGTACACATTATTCTTGTTCTTTTGGTGGGAGGAGCATGATAGGATGTTAGCATATAATTTTTTGCAATGTGTATTGATGATGGAGGCGAGGAATTATCTTTATAAAATTGTGGTCTAGGATCAACACAAAATATATCTTATTCAATCTACAGATTCAAACTTATTTAAGGGCTAAAATAACAATGTGTGAGAGAAAAGACAGAATGCAACATTACATTGTGAATTAGTACTTTCTGAATGACAATGTAATGCTCTGGTGTAGTGTAAAATAAGCAGAAAATATATTTAAAAGTCTGCAAAAAGTTGAAAGGCAATAATATCATATTAAAACTGCACGAAATAGCGAAAACATTTTAGTACTGAAAAGCTTTTTTCGTCTGACACTACTCAGAGTACAAAATCGTCAGAAT
>JAAAKL020016510.1:0-10997 GCA_010016065.2 Carybdea cf. marsupialis auct. non (Linnaeus, 1758) | reverse complement strand
TTACCATTGCACTAAATAGTGCAATAGTAAAGTCGACAATCCGGCTAGTCGATCCCTAATTCTCACCACCACCAGCAACCTTATGTTATGTTTCTGTTAGCTTCATTAGTGCCATTTTATTGATATAAGTACTCAGGCAGACACACTAGCAGCCATGGACTACATAGTATAGACTTCTATAAATATAGGTATATATACATATACTAAAACTTTAAACAGATAAAAACATAGTTTACAAATATACAATATACAATAAAACCACGGTAGTGTTCTTGTGCAAGCTTTCGAGAAAGTGTTTCTCTTCCGTAGAATCCTGCAAAATAGAATAACTCGCGATTTGACCAAAAACCTTGCTTCCTTTTGATATTTTTCAATTGTTTTTTGAAGGAGCACATCCATCAAGTAGCTTCTACTCGCGCAAATTAGTTTTTAGAACGAAATTAGGTTTTTGAAATGTTTGGTCCATGGTTTCTTATTGAAAGAAGGCCACCTTGTTGGTATTAGCAAACTTATTTCCCTAGTTTGGGCGATGCCCCTCCCTAATCCTTGATACAGTTTCGTTTGAGGCAGCTTCAAATGCTCATATTAATAACGGTAAGCCGTGGGCGTTGATTACTGTTATCTGCTGAGGTTTGCAGCGCATCTTCTGTTAGTGTGTTGAAATCTGAAGAGGCAGATGTTTTGTAGAAGACGGTCGTCTCGTCTGAAATCCGTTGCTATGTTTGAATAAGATTTGGTCCCTACCTCAGACTAAGTATACCCACTAAAACCACGAAAATGAGATAAAATATACCATCATGCAACAACAGCATTCTCACTGGTGAGAGAGATCAGGCTTTCGTTGGAGAGAGGAACAGAAGGTTGCCCGGGGTAATAGGATAATGCTGACATTAGACTCGGATTCTGTAGAAAGATGGCAGTGAAACAGTCACTGTGTGTTCTAGATTTAAGCACCAAGCACAATGCCTCGGATTAGTTCTAAAGGCTTGGAGATAGCTAATGATGAAGGAGTGGATTAGATGGCAAACACCAAACGTAGGTGCTTTGTAAAATTGAAATCATGCTCTCATTTAGTATTTGAAAGTAAAGTACAACTCGTCGATTGGAAAGAGAGTTGTCATGACCTCTTCTTAGCTCTGTTAAATGCCTATATAATCATTAAAGTATTAGTATGAGCATGACGTTGTTGCAGCGTTGGTATTATTGACTTATTTTCTTTAGAGATCTATGCATGACCTAATTTGTCCATTGTTTGTTTACACTCAACTCAAGTATGCAAACAGTATTGTCTGGCTGCACATCAAATATATGCTTATTACAAGCTTTTAACTTAGAATAGGAAAAATGCAATCCACCACAGAGAGGTAGACCGAGTGTCCCCTTGGGGTTGATCGTCCACCCTAAACCCCCGTCAGAAGACAATTAAAATGCTGTAAGGGATACTAAGTGTTGCCAATTATCTGCTGCAATTTGTAGAGTGGCCGCTTTTATTTGCACTTGTTAGCGTATTGTCTCTTCGTGGTCCGCGTCTAGAAAAAGAGATCGGATGCGCAGCTTTTGGCCCGGATGAAAGCAATGTCCGCCGATTGTATAAGTGAGAAAGCTAGGTAACAGTAACTATGAGAGGGGGTGGGTGAAATAATACGTAGTATCTTTAAATGCAAAGAAATGCTGACTCAGACGCAGTTCCTCCCTGGCACCTCTGCGCTGGTGTTTTTCTCCACTTATGTTCATAGATACTATCCCATTTTTGCGTGTTTCCGTGATAGATATGCAGTCGCCATGCTCCGTTGGTATCTGCGTTACCACTCTATCCGAAAGTTTCTGTCTTACTTCTGTTGTTGTATCGTGAGTACTCTTGCGTGCCGATACATATGCAAGCGGAGAATGTGACCAGTCGAAAATAATCTTTTGTTATGCGACTCCTTTACGATTCTTGTTTCTTATAATATATAGTTTAACGTAAAAATATTTTATAAACGTTGATGAGATATCCTCTGATTTAACTTCTATTTACTTAACTGTGAGGGACCACGAGTACCATACACGTAGGATGCAAGTGATTTGAGTCGGGCAAGAACACGCGCCAAGAATTGGGAAATGTTTAGGACATAGCAAGTCGTGCAAGACAAAATTCGAAAATGGGAAAGCTATTTCTGACCACGTTCCCTCGTTATGAAGATTTCATCAGGTTTACAAGAAATGGGATAAAGTGCCTCGGAAGGTCAGGAAAGTTAGTGGTATTTCGTAGAGCGGAGGCTGAGCCTGGGAAAGTTTGGCTCTTGATGTTTACTTGGTATAAGGACACTTGGTGTGATACGATCGTTTTTCCATGGACCCCTAAGATGTCATAAAGGTGCCATCCACTTGTATCTACTAAGCTTTGCAAGGAATGTGAAACGTGAAATGTATAACCTCGCCACGAATCCTATTGTACGCGATACTTTAATTTGTGAACAGCAATTCGAGTTGGTTGCAGATAGTATTGACATCGTTGCATGCAATCAGAATAATCCGCTGAAGCTAAGCATGGCGATAGAATAGATTCTTTGAAGGTGTTTGAGGTCTATCTCGAATTTCTCTTATCATTGTGCAAATTTTCAATACTTTGATTGAAGAAAGCCCTGACTTTATTAAGCATACCTGCATTGCCCTATTTTGACAATTATTGACAGATGTAAGGAGCTCAGTCGACTTTACAACCATCGACAGATCAGTAGATAAGCAAAGGGATGCTGAGTTGCTTCGATCTCTTTTCATGATAATACAGATATCAGTTTCAAATGGTCTTAAAATTAGTTTTAAAACAGCACGGTTTTTAAAATAACAACCAAGGATTTCTTTCATTACTCAGGTTTATTTTTCATCTTCAATCAGTTCTCAGGTTACAGACTTGGTTGCTTGTTTCCCTCGAGTGATCAGAAAGGTGGCGATAAGTAAAATAGGAGAAATGTCTAAAAGCTTGCTCTGTTCATGTTCTGTCAAAAATAGTGTTGGTCGTACATGCGAAGTTTAGTCTGCCTAGGTTTCTTAATTTGCTTATTTTTTGTGGCAAAGTTTGAACCTGATGTTCCTGGTATGAAGTATTGTATTCCTAGGGTATAAGCAATTTTTATTGACTTGAAACAGGGACAAATTTTATTACAAATATAAACAAAATGAACTTAAGTTGCATACGTGGTTGCTTGAGTTATTTATATTTATTCGAATTTGAGTTTAGTTGTTCGAAATTTTTTTGTTATAAGAGAGAGCTTTAATCTCATTCAACAATTACGAAATCCTAAATCTAATACTGGAAGGAAGAGTTCTATGTGATTTGCTCATTTTATACATATTAAACAACACCTTTTATGCCAGATACATAGTTGTTTGGATAACCCGAAATGATATCCATCCATTTTGATGTGATTTAAGCGGAATACATATATTTAACGCGTATTAGATCAAAGAAATTTCTGTTTTCATGGTCGTCCTGTCACTGATAGGCGATATTCTACAACCCGATGGCAAGAAATGAGTACCATTTTGATATATCACGTGGTACGTGGCCAAATTTGCAAATGTAACTCAGAAATCGTCAGGATATTGTTGATAGAGAAAGGCATTGCGGTCTAGTCTTCAGTGAGTGCACAAGTTACGGGCTTTCCTATTTTGTTGGATTTTTGCATTAAAGTAAAAGTTATTTCATTTTATTCATATCCACTGGCCCGATTATGCTTTTGCCGGTAACACCACATTTCAGTTGGAACAGTAACACCCCACGAAAGCACGGGTTTCAATCCTGACTATGAGGTATTTTATTCTCTTTCAGTTTTATTCAAAGTTATGGTTTAAGGACCTGTGTTATGAAATCTATTTTTTGCTTTTATTTTTTTCAGGTCTTAGGGTCGACGATGTCTTACAAAAGTTTGGCCAACATTTCTTCACTTACTGTGTTAACAGTGGCTATGATCGAATACTGCGAGTACTTGGACGGAACCTGAGAGAATTCCTATGCAACTTAGACGCGTTGCATGATCATCTTGCCTCCATTTATCCAGGAATGAATGCACCCTCGTTTAGGACGACAGAACGGGCAGATGGGGCTCTATTATTGCATTACTATTCTTCCAGGCCAGGCCTTGGGCACATCGTCATCGGCATCGTCAAGACAGTGTCACAAGAGCTACTCAATACTACGGTGACGGTAGAAGTATATCAAGAGAAAAACGAAAATCACGACCATGTTATATTCGTGATACGAGAACGTGGTGGTCGGCGTAGCAGTACCCGATCGTTATCCGTACCTTCCATTTCCGCTCCGAGTACAGGGTCTTCAAAACTTGGAACTGGTCAATTTGAAGACATGAAACTTTTACGTGCTATTAGTAGAACGAAGTCATTTATGACCGTTGAATCCTTCTGTCGGGCGTTTCCATTTCACATTGTTTTTGACCGAGAACTAGTTATTCGGCAAGCTGGTGTTTGCATATCAAAATTTCTCCGAAGGTGGCCCGCCGACTCCCGTAGATGCGAGAATCTAGAAGGACGGCTAGTATTTAATGATATATTTCGTCTTGTTCGACCCAAAATGCGCTTTTCTTTTGACTCAGTACTATCACATATTAACACTGTATTTATCGTTGCTACTAGAGATAGTAGCGGTGCTTTTCGTAGGTTGTCCTTAGATACCGAGGCGCCTCATAAGGATGGCTTAAATAGCCCGACCGCAAAATCAGATGAACTTCGACTCAAAGGGCAAATGATATATTTATCGGGATCCGATCGAATCCTTTTCCTTTGTTCACCGAGAGTTAATAGTTTAGAGGATTTACAAGAGAAAGGACTCTACTTATCAGATATTCCTATCCATGATGCAACTCGGGAGCTAGTTTTAGTGACAAACGCACATCGTCCCTCTCGAGAACTTGTTGAGAAACTGGAGCACACGACGAATAACTTAAGAATCTTACAGTCACGATTGATCACCGACAAGAAACGAACTGACGATTTGCTCCATAATATCTTACCGAAAAAGGTGGCGGCCAGGCTCCGACTTAATAAACCGGTGCCGGCGGAAAGGCATAAATTAGTTACGATTTTATTCTCGGATATAGTTGGATTTACGGCACTTTGTTCAAACGAAAGAGTAGTGCCAATGGACATTGTACGACTTCTGAATAAATTATATACGTATTTCGATATGATGAGTGGTATCCACGAAGTATACAAGGTATGTGTTATGATTAGTCGACTTTTGACATTATTGTGATGTTCAATGGACTATCTGAAGAGGCCCATTTCATTTGTTATTTAATCAGTGTGATGTGAATGATCACAAAGTTCTGTAGTGTAATAACGGAGTGAAACAATCAAGATCCCTAGTTATTAGAATAGTGACAGCATGGTAGTTTATTTGTTGGTGGTGGTGGTGCCGGGACCCTGGACCGATAAAGATTGCAGGGCTCTTTGACGTCACGCATTGCAAGGCATTTCAGAGATGTTCGTACTGCTTACGTCCTTGAGACATTGTATTCTTTCGAGGGAATATATATTTTTAAGTTTTCACTTACTTCCAGGAGATAAATATGGGCAGTTAGACAAAAAGTATTTACGTAGCATTGAAGCGCGGAGCCCCCAGTAAGTGCAGGGCCTCGGGCTATGGCCTTGTCGGCCTCTCCTAAATTGCCACTGGTTGTTGTTGCCATGTACATAACGTGCTGCGAAATCTTGATTTTGTAGAGGTTTTTTCATTGGCTTCTGCATACTCGAAACTGTAAGCAATAGGTTTTGATGTACTCACGGTGTAGAATACAGCCTCGTGTACCCTCCCTCCTGTTGACGTAAAATATATAAGAGAACCCAAATGGGAGAAACTTAGCACTTGATAAACAGTTTGAGGTATAGTATCCATAGCTCAGGGAAATATGGAAAGCAGGAAGGATACAATTTGTTTGAAATAGGGGCAATCTGACAAATCTTATTGTTAGTGTGAACTTTCTATCAAAAAATGGAGATTTTTTCTTGGTGCGCATCAGCTGTAAGAAAGTTGCCTAAGCTGAATAGGTGGTTTCAAGTACGAAGGGGGGAGAAGTGACTTACAAAAGCCCTTTCTAATAGATGCTCTCGTGTTTACTTAGGTGGGGATGAGTAGCCCAGTGGGGAGGCCATTTTGACACCATTCCTTGGAAGTCAGGAGAGGAAGTCTTGACATAAAAGAACTTGAACTTAGATCAGCCTTGAAAATTGTTTCAATCAGTTGAGACATGTTTCAAATTGTTTCAATCAGATGTACCAGACTATTGGGAAAATTGTACAGAGAAGTTAAAGTGCCTTCTAGCAAGATTTGTCCATCTATGACGTGGCTTCATTTTCTCTCGACAACGTGGTAAGGATTTTAAGTGAAACCCCTCCGTAGTAACATCGGATGCTCTTGTATATTTTTTAGGTTGAGACAATTGGTGATGCTTACATGGTTGTCGGTGGCCTTCCATCACCATGCGATGATCACGCAGAGCGTGTTGCTAACATGGCCTGCAGTATGTTGGAAGCCGTGCGAGATGTCTTGTCACCAGTTGATTCCAAACCGATAATGGTAGGTTCATTACTTGCATTTGCGATCTCTTTCTGTGATAGAATTGTAACTGTCACCCCCATTTAGGCACGAAGTTGAAAACGATGTTCAATTCAGTCTGCTCGCAAGGTTTCGCATTGGTGTATAGGGGCAGGTTGCAGGAGTCAATTCCTAGCTTTAAATAATAAGAAACGGCTTGATTTGTCCGAAGAGATCTATCGTTATGCCAGCTAGCAATAAGACTACCTTGTTGTTGAGATATACGATAAAAGAATGGTGAAATATGGTGTAAACAAGTAACTTCAGTGGGTTATCGATAATAGTTTATGATTGGGCATCGTCAACAATCAAAATCCAATATGTTATAGGGCCTGTTTTACAGTGCTTTTGGACGAGACAGCCACGACTTACAATACCTCCTTGACGTAGAAACTCTCTCTTTTGTCCTCGTTATGAATCACTATTTTTTACACTGTGTTGAAACAGGGTCGGATTTAATCGGATACGGATTCAAATGGATCCAATCCCATTTATAGGATATTTTGACGGGATCAGATCCGCTTCGATCCACAACTCTGCACTAAGTTCCAATTAGCCAACCTCAGGGTTCCTTCGATTACCATTTGAGCTGCTTTAGAGTTAAACGTTGAAATATGTATAATTCGATTTTAAGTGATGCGACTACAGTAAAATTTCTTAGTAGTTAAAAAATTCTGAAGGGAAAATATTCTGGCTTGCTATATATGCTAGAATGGTCTAATTGAGTTGCGATAAAATTTCTGAAATTTTTGATTGAAATATGTTAGAAAATTTTCATATCACCATCAACAAGTACAGTCTGGGGAGGGAAAGTGTGACGTCACGATTTTGAAAATGTTTAACTTATGGAAAAAATGCTCATGTTTATGTTACCGTATTAGTAGGAACGTCAATGGCCAAAATTGTGAGTGCTGCCCTTTCCCAACCCGGAGATATCAGCTTTCAAAGTTTTAAATCTCACTAATAAAACCTTATTATTTGATGCTGGATCCTGACCTAAGGATCCAAGGAACATTGGCAAAGTTTTGACAGAGATTTTTGAAATTCGAACGCCTCTAGTTTAAACAATATATTCACTACTAGGTAGGTATTTTAGGAAACAGCCTAGTTCAGGGTTGCCTTTAGATATCTGGAGTCAAATCTTACTATCCAAGACTTTTGATTTCAGACGCAATACTGATATGTGGAAGGTAAATCCGAAACGCCAATCCAAGAAAACGCGTTGCCTTGCAAGTTCAAGACATAACTCAACAAGACAAAGCAATCAGTTACTTATGATAACCCATCCTTTTCTCCACTGATTCTGTTGGGAGATGATTGAAAATCGAGCTGTTTTGTGGAAACCTCCATTCCGACAACTTATTGTTGATACTCCTTTTGTTTTTGTAAATAAATAAACAGGTGTGTGTTTACTGATTGACATCAAATGCTATATTAATAGGTATAGAACTCATCAGAGATTACTGGTGCCTGCATTTTGCATTTAGGGTGTTTTCATATTCTGCATGGAGAATGTAACGGAGCTCAATAATCACACATTGTCTAGCAACTTCACACTTTTTATTCACTTAATTCGAACTGTACGATCTTGCTCCAATCCCTAAATATTAACGAGGTATTTAACAAACGACTTGGCTGTATGTAGCTAACACAAGATGCAGATAAGAAATTACTCGACTGTCTCCTTAGTAGAAAATATTACATATTTTTGGAAAATTGATTAAAGTATTAGAAATCTGAAAGTGCAAGCTTTAAGGGTCGAATACCATTGACAGGCAAAAATGGTTAGAAAGGTGGTCGCCATTCGAGTTTGATCTGCAATTGCCCATGTTGCGGAATGGCAAGAAGAGCAACTGTAACGCGTAGAAATGGTTGCCATATTAAGCAGTACAGTTTAGCTGATCTCGGAGAATCACCTACGTAAGGCTTTTCAGTAACCCAGTTTCCAAGAGTGGTTCATGGCAGTGGATGTTCGGTCGATAACAGATTTCGATTCGAAGATAGGGTCTTGCTAGATTCATGCGATACGTGACGAATTCGGGGAACAGGGGCGTGGATGTTGGGCATGTGGGTAACTGTAATTTGAGACTTGATAATGTTTGGGGCAGTTAAGCGGTTTTAGGCTTTTGTTGTATTTATCTCAGAATGAGTGGCAGAGGAAGCATTGAACTAGACTAGACGTCTTTGGATGGTGAATCACTAAACCACCATGTTAATGAACATATGACAGCAATTGAAAAGCCAGTCAATTCAGTAAAAGAATGAGGTAATGGCGAGTCCTTAGAGGAGTGGCGTCAGCTCTTGGTCTGGTTCCTACTTACAGATGCTTACGTCAAGCTAATTGTGCCCTTGCTGTGTGATTAAAAAGCCTATTTCCATGAGAAACCTCAGACCCTACAGTGCCTTTTTGTCCTAGTCACTATTAGCTTACGCAACAAGGGTTGTCTCATGTATCCATCATACTGATCGCGAGGCTGTCATACTATCACAGGTCTTCACAGATTCTAAAGAGTAGATTCCAAAAGGAGGCTAGTCAATCGGTTTATCAGTACGCAATAAATTAGTAATCTTGTTTCAATCGAAGCCAAATCGGAGAACCATAATGCATACACAATGTTTAAAATGCGAGAGTTTACATTCTTGCTGACCACTTATCAGCGCCAGTGGTCATATGTGAATATCATTGTCTCGTCAAGGTTAATGACATTGTCTTAATTAACTATTAAGGACATTCATTTCTGCTTTTCTATTGAAATATTATTCTTGAATCGAGTGTATTATTTTCCCCTGCACTATATCAACTTCTATTTTTTATGCAATCGTATGTTTTTCTTTTGTAGCCTTTCCCACGTCTTAAACAGAGGCAAAAGTGCATTTGTAAACCAACTTGCTGTGACATAATAGTATCTCCCACATACCAATACACACTTAGAGCTATGCTTTTCAGAAGAATTGACTCGTTATATGTTTCCTAAAACCTTAAAAAGGGTAGAGATGTACTCGCGAGCAGATTCCGAACCTGATGAGCCAAAGAAAATACCATTTGCTGTAAAACGGCAGAGTCATGTATGAATATGAGCGATTCATAGCTTCTGCTTGGACCCTTTGGTTTTCACCAAATTTGATCAATGTGCTTATCTGCTCATGATGATGGACTAATGCTGCCTTTTCGCCAACATCCTGACAATGGGTTCAGATTCGATCATATCAAGATAGTCCCTTTTCATGCAGGTCATACGTTCATCTCAAAGAAAGTCGGTTTTCCGTTTGTTTTTGTGAATTTAAAATCGATTTTTCTCAACAACCACTAACATTGTCGAGACCCGAGTAATCCAATGAGAAAACCAGAAGCCCCTCTTTCAGTTTTAGTTTTAAAAGTGACACTGTGTGCACAAGCGATACGCCACGAGGCGTGGACCTCGTGACATTAGGCTGGACTTAACCGGTCATTAAAAGGTTAATTTGACGTTGAAAAGGTTCTCTCTCCTTGCAGATTCGCATTGGTTTACATTCGGGGCCAGTCATGGCTGGAGTAGTAGGCAAACAAATGCCCCGTTATTGTCTATTCGGAGGAACAGTAACACTGGCTAACAAAATGGAATCGGGGAGCATGCCTGGTAGAATTAACATCAGTTCTGACACGCGACGGTTAGTATTGCCTATTAGATGCTTTGTGTTTTGTGTTCGCAATAACAATCCGCTCTTGACTAAATTATCATTCTTGTAAGGGATGGTAGCCAAGTCAGGGCCATGTTTACAATGTATAAAAACCTACCCGATATAAATTAAACCTGTTTTTTTACGTTTGAATCAATGAAAGATAATTAAAATGCATGAACCAATATGAAGGATAAGCAGAAATGGTCCATCGAAAAATAAATCCAATGATAAAATATTCCATAAATTCTTGCTATTCGTGAGAATTCCAGCAATACTGTACATGCATAAATAGAAACCATTCTATAGGGCCTCTCTCGAAATACGTAGGGCAATATGTGATATCCAGCCATCTCTGTATTAATTATCACCGTCGTCATTATCATCATCATCATTATAATAATAATCATCATCATCGTCATCAGTTATCATCATCAGACATCAACATCATTATCGTCGTCATCAATTATTATTATTATCATGATTGTCGTCGCCATCATCGTCATCATCATCACCATCATCATCACCCTTGTCATCACATTATCATCACCGTTATCATCACCATCATCATCACCATTATCATCACCATCATCGCCACCATCATCATCACCATTATCATCACCATTATCATCACCATTATCATCACCGTTATCATCACCGTTATCATCACCATTATCATCACCATTATCATCACCATCATCGTCACCATCATCATCACCATCATCATCACCATTATCATCACCATTAT
>JAAAKL020016509.1:0-10998 GCA_010016065.2 Carybdea cf. marsupialis auct. non (Linnaeus, 1758) | reverse complement strand
AGCAACTAAGAAGAGACTCTAGTGAACAGTGAAAATGTCAAATGTCCCGGGTTCGAATCCTGGTGGTGACATTTTCACTTTTCACTAGTGTCTCTTCTAACGTGCTATCTTCAAATCCTCTCTTCTCCATACTTAAATAAAATTGCATGATGTTTTTAAAATCATAGCTATAAGACCAAAGGGAATTGATTAAAATTAAAAACGCTGAGGGATTTACTAGTTAAAAGTGTCACGGGAACCACTAGAGAAAGAAGGAGCTTTTGCAAATGTGTCCAAATGAAAGCAATTCATGGCTGTCGGTTGCCTACTTTAAAAGTAGGGTTGCCTGAGTAGTTAGAATAGATGATTCATACTCCAAGAGCTATGGGGTTCGGGGGTTCAAGTCCTGGTTTCGCTGTAATACCTTGGTGGAACTCAATTGTACTTCACCTCACCAAGGTGCCAACCTGGGAGGCCATTGTGATGCCAAAAATATGTATGCGCCGTGCTTGTGGCAGTGCCTAGTTCCCCTGGTTCCCCTGTAGGGAACGTATTAGAAAAATACTAACAGTAGGCCTGAGCAGGAAGGTCTGCGGTTAGCTGTCCTAAAACATGCCTTGCGTAGTGAAGAAACGAAGAGTACTCTATCTTACGTAACTTATCAATTAGCAAAACGGTCCAACAACTATCTTAAGATATGACAGTATGACGCAACAATAATACCTGGAGCATCAATAAAAGACTCCGTTATTCTTACGCCCATCCGACAAATGCCACTGGGCAAATCTTTTGGTTACACCCAATTTTTGAATTTCACTATGGCTACAAGTAATAGGAAATTATTCATCGCAACTGGCAACTTCATTCTTTCCAAGATGGATTTCACAGCGTGAATGCAGTAACGTGCTGCAAGAAATACCGTACACTTCTACAACAGGTCTAACGAGTGAGCGCATGGAGCGTACTTACAAGAATGTCCGATTGTCATCAACAAGGGAAGAAAAGAATAACTAACACTGTAAGTTAATATATAGTCATTACCTGACGGGTTACTTGATCGGTGATGGAATCCAGGTCCACGCTACCTTCGTACGTGAGGTAATAAAAGACGTTGGCGGCATGCTCTGCCTCGATTCCTAGGGGATCAGATGATGAATCGCATAAGAAAACGTTGACATTCTTGCAGAGGCGGATACATGGGGGCCGAGAGGCTTCGCGGTGACGATCGCAGCCACATAACTGTTTAATTTTTACGTAAAAAGAAGGTTTTTAATCGATTAAATCAGCCAGGAGTCACGTGAGGAGAAACCAATTTCAGCACGCGCACTAAAAATAGCTAACATAAGGCGCAATCTGTTACAGATCATCCAAAACAGGAAAATTACATTTTTAGGTCACGTTATTCCGAGAATAGGCATAGAGAATCTATCGCTGACTGGGAAAGTAGATGGTAATAGAGCAAGAAGCAGACCGAGTGTGACATATTTGGGTGGGCAAACACGGCAAATGGAAATGATCCCCTTCAAGCATGTTAACAAAGAGAAGATTGGAAGAGCATGATCGTCAACGCCATTGCGCATGACACATAAAGCAGAAGACGACTTGACTGAGTATTCGACATTCACGATATATTTTATATACAACTCCTTAGTAGCTGCATGAATTAATAGCTTTGCTCTTGGTAAGTAGGTCAAAATATGCCTTTGCCAGCATCCAAATACTCTGCTAAGTGTCTGCATGATATTTGTCAGCGGCTATCAATTTGTGAAGATGTCATCTATGCTACTGGCCTGTGTGTACTTTTCTATCTTCATTATTAAATTTTGGCACCATCTCTTCCATAAAATAGACCAAGAAATTATATACGACTACAAACTTACACCTTAAGCTTGTGTTTTCTGCTTTAAAATTATCTCCAGTGGTCAATTTAGGTATTTTGTTTATTTCGTTTCAACGAATCGCACTGCCACATTAGTTTGGGACTCACGTACAGCTTTCCGTAGTTGTACGTCACTGTTTAACGAACTTTTTCCAGAACGAGGCAATTTTGACGTTATAAGGAACAAATCTGACGTCATAAGGGATAGGGAAGTTCAGTTGTTGATGCTGAAAAAATCAATACGAGGCAAACATGTCGGCAGTCAGCAGTGTAGCATTGACCTCTCTCCCACGGTTTTACGTGAAGTACACTCAACGTACGGCAAAAAGAAAAGGCGGAGGCTTTTCAGGTTAGTACAATAAACAAAATACCAAAAAAGTTCTGACCACTTGAGGTACACTTAAAGCATGCATAATCGCTCGTGATTAATTGTATTATTAATATTGCATAGCAAATGTCCCTAGGATAGGATTGGCCCATGCAAAAAGACAACTAGTCGATCTGACGTCATCAATTTCAGTGTATTTACACTAAGCACTTCTTACCTCGTTGACGATGACCAAATATCAAATCAATCCATCTGTGGAGATTGTTGGAGACTACTTCGGATTCCAAGGCCTACCGTAGTAAAAAAATTCTTGTAAAACATCGTGCAGAACTCCCATGGTAGCATTCACTCACTTCAGAGTGAAACACTTTACAGACAATAACTGTTCACACGGACTATATGTTTAGGAGGGAGAGGCGGGAGGGGGAGGGGGCTTAGCAAATTAAGACACGAACTTGCACTTACGACAAAAGAATCCTTTAACACTGATCAATTTACGACCAAAATCAAAACATAGAACGGAGAGAAGTATCAGTTGAAACGTATAATGTGCCGAAATTCCATCCTACTGTTCGGATCACAATTGTCTAAAGAACCAATCACACGAAATAACCATATGGAAATCCTGACACCAATATGGCACTTTTCAGAACTTTTTAAAACTTTCACATGCTCTGTTCTTCTTTGCCCTTAAATATACTTAACCACTTCAGCTGAGTAATGTTTTCCGTCCACACAAAAAACCGGATAAAATGTACTCCGACAACACTACGGCATCACGATCACTTTAATCTGAACATGCACATTCTCACATGAAGATGTAACCTCCAGCCAATCATTTAAACCAGATTTACAGCTTTCTTCAATGAATAACAATTTCTTTTACATTCTGAGTTTGAAAAGTTCTCCAGCAATGTGAAGGTTCTTCGAGGTTTTGAGTCGGAGAATTCTTCAGATTTCTGAAAATGTCAAAACGACTTTTTACAAAGTTGACACGGGCCGTCGTTTTCTAGAACCCTTTGAGATCAGTAACGGTCGAAAATCATTCCTGATACCTTGGCGACTGAAGGAGATATTTTTAGCAACAACCGAGTAAACAAGGTGTCGTCTGCCCTCGTCTATGAGTAAGAAACTTTCGAAAAAGTTGCATTTTCAATCTGCTCTCCTCTGGACAGCGTTTTGACAAATTTCCAGTTTCGTAAAAACATTTATGCGGGTACAAGCGGTGTAGTGTGAACAGACCGCCCAAATGCGGTAATAACAGATCGTTTTCAAATTTCTCCGGTAAAGTGTGACGAGGCCTGACACAAACTCTTGTTTTTATTACTTTTTCTACGTGTATACAAAACGACTTTGTATTGAGAATCACAGCCTTACAACAATTTGATACCTGATCTTACGTATTACAAGCAAATGCTTCTCAGAGGAGTTAAGTGGTGGTAAGGTGTGACAATTAGTCAGTTAAATCCTTGAACAATAAATTCAAACTCACCTCCCTGTGGATTCGAACGAATTCTTCTGGAGTTTTTGCCCACGACGGGAGAGCTACGTTATCGATTACATTCTTGTCATCATCTTCACCAAATACAAACTGCGAAACAGAGAACATAAGTGTAAGAACGAGAATAGTATAAACTGTAAAGTCTACATATCTCAGTCAGTTCCAATATGTGAAGGGGCGTGAGTGACAGATCATAATCGACTAGAGCATTTAAGCGTGATGTCATAATTTTGTGGAAATCACAAGTGCGAAAAAAATTGGATGAAATTACGCCTGTCCTTTGCTTGCTTTAACCAGTCACAGTAATAAGAGGCCATTCAAAAAGTACCTTCACTCATATTACTACCCCCGCCCCTCGTGGATATTAATGTTTGTTTCAGCCAGACGCCCTACCCTTCAAGAAAACAAAAGGGTACAGAAGGTATTTTGTAATTGTATGTATCTACGTAAGCTCTGATTATTTAGCTTCTTCTTTGATTGGAGAGTATTTTGGGATTTTCCGGTTTTTGCATACTTATCAACATGAAATTGACGTAAGTTAGTTGCAACGTTGTCAAGTTGGAGTAGGAATGAGTGACAAACGGATACGAGGTAGTTGAGTGAATTGCATCGGCTATTTGTTCGAGCATATTCGTGCGTCCTAACATTCAAGGAACTAGCGTCGTGGAACGTGTAGTCGCACCATACATATTATTATAGGTAATTGCTGCTAAATTGAATACAAGAATTAAAGGCTGCTAAAATGCACACATATTTTTTCAACTTTGTATAGGTTTTGGCTCGAAGAAACGCTTGCAATTATAACTGAAAAGTAAACGGGCTTTTTTCGTTCTGAATATAGGGCAACAATGCAAAAAGATGGGTCAGACTTTTCAAAAAACATATAAATTTTGAATTTCGCAGGTAAGTTTTAATGGATGAAACAATGAAGAAACTGCGGTATAGCGCCTAAATGGGAATTATGGATAATAAATAAAAATGAAAAAATGGAAAAACGAACATTCTTCCCTTCCTGCTACCCCCACCTCCTATTGAAGAAGCTCCCTGTTTGTTAGCGTTTCTGATATCCCCTCCCCCCTCCTCCAGACGTAGATAATTTTTGAATGGTCCCTAATATTTTCAATACATTTCTTCAATCCCGCCATTGAGAGGATATCTCTTTGTCTATTTCTGCTTTATCAGCGTTCGAAAGTCGTCATTCCCAAGAGACAGAAAGTGGGACATCAAAGTAGCAACAATTTGTGTTGCATGTTAACAACAGCAATCGACAACAAATAGAAAACCAATATGAAATACGAAATAGTTTTTGGTAAACTTAATGATTATCTACTTACACTGAACAGGGTACGTGAGGCAACACCTACCTTGTTTTTATTAACAAGCATTTCTGGCAGGTAAAATAACTCAGGTATCAGCTCCTGTAAAGGAAGAGTAACAATAACGAGTGATTCACAAGTTAAAAAAATGAGATGTGAAACTGCTGATAGGCAACTGAAATAAATATAAGTATCAAGACCTGTGAAAACAGTACCGTAATCATTATCTGTATAATTGTAAGAAGTTAAATGCGATCCTAGTACAAAAATGCCGCACTTTCCTACAGTCGTAATAAATTTTGATTTTTGATTGGGAGATGGTGGAGCTGCAAGTAGAGAGTAAGTATCTATTATTGGAGACAAACGTCGCTACAGCGTGTGTAACAGTTCATCGTTTAAGTGTTACCTAATTGGAGTTGTAGTTGTGGAATATTGAGAGGTATTTATATTTACAAACAAATAAACTGGCGAGTATGGATTTCAACATTTGAGTTTTAACAATAGCTAGAAAAATCCTAACGATTTTTGTAAATTTAACGTAAGGTATGATGGAAACAAGTAAATCCAATGCCGCATTTCTTACTCACGTAATTCCAAAAGGCAATCCAGCCAAAAGCTAACTCCAGCCAAAAGTAACAAACACCAAAATTGAATATCACGATTTTGTAGTAGAGAAGTTTGCTAGATTGGGAAACTTACACTCGCTTGCTGCTTTTTGGCACCCATTTTGGCACGAGTCTATAAACCTTTTTGAGAATGACGATACATTTTCATAAAAAACCCACGAGTTTGATCTGTTTTCAACTACATTTTCTTAAGAAACTCATCAGTTCCTTTCTTCCAAGTAACAGGATGAGAACGAAATGATGAACCGTGGTTTGGTTTCATTAACGGTGAAGATGGCAACCATGAATTGCCAGGTTATTACGGTTAACAAATGAAGCTTGACTAGTACAAACCTTGACATCTGATGTATCACGCTGGCAATTTTCCCACGCTCGTTTAATACTTGAGAAAGTTCTGCTGGGGTGATCAAACTTTCCACTTTGCAGACTGAGGAAAAGAGTTGCATAAGGTTCCTGGGAAAATAAAAATTGCACATGAAGATTTACTATAAGAAGCGAGTACCGATTCTAGGAGCATAAAATATTTCTGCCAGAAATAAGCAGATTGCGGACTACTAGAACAAGAGCCTCTCCGGTCACCAAAATTGCGAAGTGAACAGTACTGAGTTGGCCATCTTATTTAATAAAAATTGATAGCAACCTCAGTTATCCACTGCCATAGCAATTGCCACTATCAGATCCCATTGCTGTGATAGCGGAATAGCAATTGCTAGTAAAATTATATGTCATAATGCCCAACGCACACGGTCGAAAATCGTCTTGAAAAGACAAAAGTCTCTTAAAAGTCCCTCCATGGTAAGGTGACATCGCGCAGAGAGGCTGGCCACCAAATTGCGCAAAGCAGGTTGATGATGCCAGACAAAGATGGGTGATTGGAAGCTAATGTGTGACTAGAGAAAAAAGAACGACGGGTCACCATCGCTCATTTGATAGAGCAGTACGCTGCGATTGTGTGTCTCCTCGACTTGAATCCCGATGGTGACATTTTCAATTTCCTCTAGGATCTGTTTAAAAGAAAAATGTTTGTTTCAATGTACTAGGGCCAAAACAACCCCACTTTTGTTTATCAAAGACTGCTTTCCAGATCAAACCTGTTTGAGTTCAAATACTGTCTTGGAAAGACGAAATGAAAAACGTTGAGGCTTGGAGAATCGAATAAAAGCTGTGGCTAAATACGGGATGTTGAACAAGAGGCACCAGGTCTTGAAAAACAAAGGAGAACAACATCAGGAGTTGTGGACCCAGGATACATAGAATGAGCTACTTCAGTTATGGGACGAATGAGCTTGCTTGTATGCCATTTTATCACAGAAATACTCCGACGTTGCCAAGAAGACATTAGCAGTCAAGGACGAAGTCGTGGAGCGTCGTGGTAAATTTTACTAACGACTTAACAAACGACTTCAAAGTTTTGTAGAATAAGACACCTAAACTGCCAAAGGTTTTACTACGTAACCAGAATGGACGATGCAAGCTGCACTTACCACTCTGACAAGCCAATTGAGAACAAATCCAGCAGTGGAGTAGTGAGTCCCATAATGAAATGGAGGTATATCATCATTCT
This sequence comes from Carybdea cf. marsupialis auct. non (Linnaeus, 1758), assembly GCA_010016065.2. Classification (NCBI taxonomy): domain Eukaryota; kingdom Metazoa; phylum Cnidaria; class Cubozoa; order Carybdeida; family Carybdeidae; genus Carybdea; species Carybdea cf. marsupialis auct. non (Linnaeus, 1758). The sequence continues at coordinate 3,805 of JAAAKL020016509.1, read as the reverse complement.
TGTCCCACGAGTTGTAGCGTTCCACAAACTGCGCCAGACGGAATGGCTCCAATGCTCCTATTGGCTGCAAACAGACGAAAATTGAGAGAAATAAAACATTGAAATGAAATTCGATAATGATGACTTCTACGCGTGTTAAAACCCTATATGGGAGTACCTACTGCATTTATTTATTATTTTTCAATGTCTTACCAAATGTTTTAGAGAATAGAATAGACACAAGAGAAAAGTACGTTGTCAATGGGACTCGAGCCCGTTAACCACGCATCCACGGCGTGCGCTCTACCAACTAAGCTAGGTGACCTCCGTTGATAGCATGATCTATTTCTCTAGTCGCCACATTACCTCCCAATATGATGATAATTGGCCGTTAAACAGTCCTTCCAGGTACGGGTGCAGCGAATGCATTGGTCACGGGGTCGAATCCCGTTGATGACATACTTTTCTCTTTCTCTGTCTTGTATCTTATCAACACCCAATCAACTCCTTATTGTAATTTTCCCACCTATTTTACAACAGTCATAACGGCTAAATAACTTCTACATTGATTCTACCTTTCACCATACATTGAGACATACCACAACTTAAACATAGAGTTCTACCTTCAAATCCACATTAATGTTTGCTGTACTGTAGCATACCTCACACTGTATAACTTTAGCTAGCATTAGTTGTTGTGTTAATTGTGGAGTTCTTATTGTTTGAAGGGATACTAGAGAAAAGAGAAAATGTCATCACCGGGATTCGAACCTGGGACCCACACATTCGCGGCGTGCAGCTCTGAGAGTAAGCTAGGGTGACCCGGTGATAACATAGTTAACTTTTCTCCAGTCACCACATTAGCTCCTGAGACTCCACCGGTGGACATCGCATCCAGCTCTACGCAATTTTGGAGACCAGTCTCTTCGTGCTATGTGACTTGACCATGGAAGGACTGCCATCCGGCCCATCATGCTGTCCACAGCCAATTGAAAGTAGAAAGTGTTATAAAGAATGTAGAAAGTGTCATGAAGAACGTAGAAAGTGTTATAAAGAATGTAGGAAGTATTCTATGACACTTCATAATATGTATTCGATTTAAACCACCTCGTGTATGTTTTTACAACTTCGATATATCAGTAAAATAAACTCATCTACTCAAACATATGATGGTCACGTATAATAGTGACTGATTCAGGTATACTCCAACATGTTAGAAAACAATAAACTGTAGAGCCTCAGTCAGCCAACCTTTAGTGTTAGATTTTATGCCCTTACTTTAGTAATTAGACCAGGAAGAAATCCAACGAACTGAATTTGAACTTGCTCTACAAAAAGCATGTCAGGTCTTTAAACAAGTTTTTTCAAACAAGGTTGCGCTTTCACATAATATTTTTTATAAATGATGTATCCCAAAATATTACCTTCGAAAGATCCCTGAAGATGGCCGGGTTGTTCAAATCCAGTGTATCACTGTCGTATTCTGTCAGCACCCATGGAAATACTGGATACTGATTGAGGTCATTGTATGTCCTTCCTGAGTGAGGATAAAAGAGGAATCAAAAAATTACGAGGACAAGGTCAGAAAGGTTACTCTCTTGCTGTCACGAAGATCTCCTTTAATTCCACCGATTTTCAACAAAGTATACCCTAACAACACCTACTAAAAGCAGGGATTTCAAGGTTAACTAATCTCATTTCTTCTCGTTAAGTAAGCTTTGCACTTGTATTTTGGAAACGGCAAACGAATAAAAGATCATGATAAAGGCGAAATGTTCCAATATAAAGAGTTCGGTAACATTTCCCTTTATAAAACTGTGCTGTTAAAATTACTTCGCAAGCGAGCACCGTCCATTAAGTACGTGAGCACTTTCTATCTTCTGTGAGGCTCAATGTGGGAGCCAAACTTAAGAAATAAATCGGCGGCTATGCTTCTTGGTTTACGACAGCCAAGATCAGATATTGAGGAGTACAGATATTGAGGACTACAGATATTGAGGACTACAGATATTGAGGAGTACAGATATTGAAGAATACAGATATTGAGGAGTACAGATATCATTGACAGTTCACTAACAATGATTAGTTCGTATTCACAAGAATTGCGTACAGAACGAAGTTGTTTGAAATTTTACGGGAAAGAGTAAATGGAAAGCATATGTTAGAGGGCCCATCAATAGCATAAGACACTAGAATATCATGACAACTTGAAATAATGCAAAATAAAACAATGAATGGCAAGGAAACTGAAAAACGACTACACATAAATTGAACAGGCAAGCAAAGGAAAGAAGAAAATGATGAAGCAATAGGAAGAAAAGGCTGACGGGAAAGCTAACATAAAAAGAACTGTTTTTGAGAAATAGATCATGTTATTAAAAGGGGGTCACCTAGCTCAGTTGGTGGAGCGCACGCCGCGAATGCGTGTGTAACGAGTTAGAATCACATTGGTGATATACTTTTTTATTTCTCTAGTAACTATTCGAACTTAAAAAACGAAGTGTAGAACGGAATGGAAAAGGGAATGCAATGATAGAGAACATACCTGCTATGAAATTCAAAAATATAAGATATTCAAAGTTTGACACTTCTTTCAATTGCCATCGCTGCAGCATATCGGATTTAGCAAACAATTGCTTTGGTGTTGCTAAGGAGACTGCCCTACATGATCAAAAATAATATATAAATTAGCACGCGTACAATTATAGGAATGGAATTAAGAACTTCAACACCGAGGACTAGGATATCAATGACAGAAGTTTGTTTATTGTCACACAACGAATTTGTACAAAAAACTTTGTAGTCTGGTTGTCACGTCTTGAATTCACCACACATCAACACCTAAAATGTAGGTTTCACAAGCTAAAACACTATCAAGTAGTGTGATTCTACCGTGGGCAGAAAAAGCCTTACAATCCAGACTGTGCTGAAAGATGTAGCGATGACTGCTCCCGTATCATCGGCTGGGTTAACTTTACCTTCTATTTGACTTCTCTAGATTCAAAGCACATCAAAGCGCAATACCCTATGCTGTCCACAGAATAGGTGTTAGGGCATCACCATGTACTTGTGTGCGTGAAACACGACTTCTGTACGATGATCAGTTTTATTCAGATGTTAAAAATAAGGTTGTCAAATACGTCAGGACTACAACAACAGGAAATACGGTACTCTTTTTTGATCTTTTAACTTTGTATGTAGGAATGTATTAATATAGGGTGTGGCAAAATTGCTTGGTCAAGAATTTCCTTGAACATTTTATGCGTAAGGAACTGTGAACAATTGATTTTGGCTTTTTCTATTAGATTTGTATATACATACATCGTCGAACACAGCGAACGTTGAAGTCGTACTAATAGGCATAGTCCTACAATTAAAAATCTTCACAAAACACAAATAGCTTTGGCGGAGGTTGGATGGATCAAAAATAATGCACCAACAAGGAACTTCAAATTTTGATTGGCTCTATCCAATAGATAGCAGGGTCTTGCGTTCAATTCCTTCCTTTTAAATTTCCTTCTGGTAATTTGTACTCAGAGTAGTGTCAGGACATTAACGCTATAACCTACAAAACGGGGTCAGCGTTTACATGATATGAATTTCATCTTTGCTGTAGTTCATAACAATTTTATATATTGCAATCCCAAATGTAGTGAAACAGGCTAATTTGTTAAACAGAATTAAGAAACTCTCACTACTGGGCACTTATAGGTTAAGCAACTTCTCAAAGCCTGTCAAACGGCCCGTGTCCCACTTAAGTAGTTTGCCCCTATTTGAGTGGGCCATGCCTTAATCACATTAACTTGCTTACAGTAACTCTCTTTGA
>JAAAKL020016508.1:0-10998 GCA_010016065.2 Carybdea cf. marsupialis auct. non (Linnaeus, 1758) | reverse complement strand
CCTTTTGATATCTGGAGTCAAATCGTACTATTTCTAAAACTTTTGATTTGTGACGTCATCACTTTCCCTCCGCATTGCCTCTTTTCCTTGTCCCAGGCAGCTGTTTAGGTGTTCTAAAATGCGTTTCACCTCCTTAAAATACCAAACACCTAGCCCATGCTATATTTAGACCTGTAACTACCTGTTAAATTTAATCAGGTAATCAAAGGGAGATGAAACCTCATGACGTCAGGATAGGAAATTTTGGAAAATGCAAATAAAACCTATTTTATTTAAACATTCAATTTGTAATCGTCCCTTCATGTATCTTAATTTTAATGGAACTACAATTTTTCGATAAGATTCTTTTGCAATTGGTTGCTTGTGATAACCATTCAAAGCGGGACCAACGTGAAAAGGGTTCTAGCAAGGTGACTAACGTCGTATGAAGATGACGTCAGAGCCTAACGTAGAGATGCCAGCAAAGATTTTACTTACGCCAGAATTTTCTCAAGTATATAATAGGAACATACGGCGATCTTCAGCTTTAAAGCTGTCTCGGTTATAAGGAATTGGAGAAGAAACACAGCCGAGTACAAGTGCTTTCTCTCCCATCCCGAGATAGAATTGAACAGTTTTAGTTCCAAACCTATTTTCTATTGAGGTGTACAATCGTGGGAAAAAAGTATTGACTCTGTATTATACATATTTTGAAAATGGCACATCAAATTGTCTGTCTATCTGTCTATCTGTCTATTTCTGGCATTAATTAGCATTTTCTCCAATGTGTGTCACTTATGATATGAAAGAAATACAACTTTGTAAAATCATCAGTAGATAACAAAGTGGATTAAGCTCAGAGTGAGCCACGTGAAAAGGGGGCGAGGCAGGTGCTGTGTCCTGCTGCCCGCTATCTACGTGTGCATTTTAACACGCAGGCCAATTTTAGGGGTACTGGATCCTCTGTGGCGGGAACTTTGTAAATAATCCAATAATGCCAAATTAGAGCACGATTTAGACACTTTTCGACCTATGCTATCCGAGTTTATTGTTGCCATTTTGAGTTGTGTAAAACCTACATAATATAAGGAAGTGGTTTGCAATTACGCCTGCAAAGCATGCCAGTTAATCGTAACTCTTAAAGCCACATATCCAAACGTGACGTCTCGTGTTCACAACGAAAGACGTCAAGAGTAAGGGCAGGGATATCAAAGCTGGCAACGCTGAAACATATCAAGAAAGGGAATTCTTTAGAACATGTAAGTAAGTAGCACTGCAATTGCAAACTGTACATTACAACTCCACTACAACTTAGCAGTAATTTTTCAGTTTACTACAAACTGTACGATCTGTTAAATTGCAATTTCTGGTCGTTCTTTATTGAGATCTCTGTCTGTTACACTAAGTCTTTGATGGTGTCCAATCCAGCCGGAGGTTGGGCTTATAATGTAAACATTTCATTAGTTAGTCAGTTGGAGGAACGATAAGCGTAAGCCAGTCATATTAGCCCTTCAACATTCCAATCTGCATTCAACGGAGACGGTGGTTTTCACCCACTTTGATCCCATCATGAAGCAAACATGTGTCTGTTTCTCAGCATAGAGCATTTGGTATATTATTTGAATAGTCACGTACAAGCAAACTTTAGACATATTCTTAAACCTTGAATTATATTTATAAAGGCATCCAAACTCAAAACGATGTCGATGGAATTAAGTCTGATGTTATCAACGTAATTGTCCCATGTGACCATTTGTTGCGAATAGAGAAACCTTTGGCTACTGTTTACATGTTGCAAACTCTGTGTATCATCTTGTTATTCGTGTTTAGAGGATTTCCCAGTTGTGCTGTCAGGTGAAATGGACAACCTCTGTCCAAACCTAAGGTTGAACATCTCCCAGTTGCCTCGCAAATACCTATTAACATACCTCGACGTACTGTTGCAAACTTCATACTGCCATTGGTCAATACGCCTTGTCATGTGAGCCTCGTTTTCAATACTTCCGTATCACTGGATTCTTTCGCTAGAAGTATGGACTACTGGGCAGGGTCCTCTATATTGATGGCATTAGGCACGTTTTACAGAGAGAAGACAACTCAGACAACCTCGAACCGATTTAAAACAATTACAGTGACTCGTAGAGGTGTACTTGTAGTGGTGTTTTGAAGACTTATTCACGTGTTAACATGGCATATTTAAGCATTTGTTTACTATAGTAAGCATATATTTGATTGGATTCGTCAATTCTTCGATCCATCAGTTTCTAAAGCCTCTTGTTTAATCCTAGTATTAAGAAAGTACTTAAGTTGTTTGTTTACCTTAAGCCATGTTTGACCTTTGTGACCCTTGAGATCGTTACAGCAGATCATTTTGTAACAGAGTTAGCGACAGAATCGATAGCCGAAAAGCGATGGCAGTAAAGTTTACAATAAGCGTAAACCAATTAGATGTTTTCTTTTTGTTGTACTGGCTAGTAAATGAAACGAATGATTTCCAGGGACTTTCAGAGCAGAGATGCTGCCAGAAGACACCAAGAAAAAGTTACTAGGTATATCTATAGACACTAGCAGTTATACCAGCGACTCATGTAGTACGCAGTATGGTATCCGATATTCAACATAGAAGTTGTAGTAAGCCTGCCGCTTTATATCTTTCCAGGTATGTCATAAATGGCTTCTGCAATGTTTCTGAACTTCTTAACTAGTACTTTATGTAAAAGAGTTTCTAGAGCTGATAGATCAATTCATCATACTACCATTTTCATACCTAACGGTCTAGAGCTGATAGATCAATTCACCATACTACCAATTTTCGTACCTACCGATAAGTGACAAATATTATATACGGAGTTGATAGCATTAAACTAGCTGTACTCCCCTAGCCCTACGAATCTGAAAATAACTCACTCTTGATAGGGTTAAGCAGTCAATATCCTTCAACAATTCAGGTCTAGCTCACATGTCTATAGAAAATAAGTTGTGAGAAAATGTATTTGAAGTTAAGCAACTAATTGGTAACACGATGGTCTTGAAAATAGCGAATTTGAATTATCTCACGATGAAAAATGAATTTCTCTTCATGTCTTGATTACAGATTATGCCTATAATTGAACTTGACGATCAAATTTTTCGTTACTGTTTCATTGTTCACACTAACTGACAGGAAAGTGGTCTTTTTCAGCATGTTATGGTAAAAGAAATGGGACTTACAACCAGTTAGAAGTGCCAAACTGTACCGATAACTGATAAGAAGTGCGCAACTAAACCAATAACAAATGAGACCGATAAGAAATGTTAAACCGAACTGGGAACAGACACGAAATGCAAAATTATGCCAATTACCAATGAGACCAGTATGAAATGCTAATCCGACAGTTAACCGACTTGAAGTGCTAAACTAAACAAATAACCAATAGGAGATGCAAAGCTAAACTGATAACCAATAAAAGGTGCTAAATTAAACCGATAACCAATAGGAATTGCTAAACTAAACCAGCAACCAATGGGAAGTGCTAAGCCTAAACTTGTAACCAATAGGAGATACAAAACTAAACTGATAACCAATAGGAAGTGCTAAACTGAAGCGAGAACCAATAGGAAGTACTTAAGTGAACCGATAACCAATAGGAGGTGCTAAACTTAACCGATAGCCAATAGGAAATGCTAAACTAAATCGATTACCAATAACCGACGTCATAAAGTTGGGGAATTCATTGCCACTTCCATTTTAGAGGCACTCAATGTAAACAATACCAAATAATTGATTGTGTATCCCTGCATATCCAAGTCGATAGATCTCATGGCGTTTTTAGCTTAGCAGAGTAGGGAATCTTCTTTAGTGTATTAATAGAAAGAACGGAAATGCAGGGCCGTAATTGTGACAGAACTATTGAGGGGGCTGCATTTTGAAATTAATGAAGTGGGAAAAAGTCGCCCACCATGGTTTGGCGACAAAGAAAATGTTGAAAATTTGATTCTCAGAAGCTGCCTCTGACGCACATTCTGACATAAATAAAAAGCTATTTCAACGCACCGAATATTGAAATATCTCAGACTTTATAAACCCTTAACATTTGTGTTTACATTTTTGTTGCTGGTCATCAGATACTCTTGTGAAGGTAGTATACAAGAAACCATGGTATGAAGAACAAATGTTTTGAACCTAGATATTGGGAGGCTTCAGTCCCCTAATCCCCCAACAATTACCCAACAATTACCCCAAAAAGAAGCAGCAGAGGAAGGGGTAGTGGAATTACTTAATGAGAAATCTGTAGAGAAGAGTTGCAATCTCTCTCCGGACAAGAAGCACAGAGAATTCATACCAAGATATCGTTATAAATTTGGTGTTTACGCCGATACTAAATCCGACAGAAGACTTTAAATTTTATTAGAGTTAGAAATATCAACGAGGAGGTACAGAGGATGCACTTTAGAGAATAAAAGCGACGAAATTTTCGACGAAGGCAAGCGTTTACAAAGCAATATTTTGTAATCATTGCAGTGCAACTGCTGTCTAATTTCAGTGTTAAGGTTCGTTCATCTCAGTTTTAGGAAAACGATTTTGCTAAATACCAGCAACTATACCATAAGAGTATTATGGGCTAATTTTTGTAAATTTGTCGGTCATTTTAATCAGTAATTGCAGTCTTGTCGCAACTTGCAATGAGAATTCTATTCGGTAACATATTTCGTTACCTTGGCTTCAGCTACACATGCAATTCTCATAAATGTTAAAGCACTGGTTGCAATCAAGGGTTGCGATAGTAACTCCCATCCAAAAGAACATTTACACTATCGCAGAGTTTTAACAGGAATCCCAAAGAAATCCTATTATTAATCTCGTGCGTAGGTACGTTTGGTAGGTGATTTACCCCTCGCATCACCAACAGTTCGACAGCCAGTCGTTAACGCTGAGGGGGTCACTAAATGCATTAAGGGGCAGTAAAATTGAATATCCGAGTTTGCAGATACTATGTCTCCTTTAAGACTTTTTATACACCGCTAATTAATTCTGCAAATATAAGATCAATATTTGAATGGCAGACTGCAGACACCATCGAACTGGGAAAAGCCAACAGCTTATTTGAACTATCTAATGCTCGTGAACTATAGTCATAAACTAGTTGCCGTACATCACACTACACTGATGCGACATGTAGTTTATTTTTACTCGACTCGTCTAATTCATCATTAATGCTTTTGAGTCAACTTACTGATTTAGTAATAGTGATGGTTGTAATTTTTAAGAAATTTAATTGTGGCAGTAAAGTGTGCCGTTTCTGAACAGCTTTATGCTCCTGAGGGGTCGAAATAAGGAACATTTCTGTGATCGGACGTTGTTCAAGACGGCTTATTACCCCGTAATTACACCAATACATTTTAAGATGTAGTATTGATTTATGGTCGGACGTTTTCTTATTTTGAGATTCGACGTGAGCGGACGAATGTTCAAAGTGATCTGAAACACCCGACGTCTTGACGTTTATGTTGACCCCTGCTTCTCCTTCTCTTGTTTGAAGCGGTTGGCCACGCCCCTGGCTGGATCACTATAGAAACTTTATCGAAATTTTAAAAATGTAGAAGCTTAGCATCAAAATGAAAATCAGGAGAATTTCATATTCGTGCATAAATAGTTGCTGTGTTATCGTATAAAGTACTGTGGATGCACTATTCATCGTCAGTAGAGTCTGTGTGGCCCATAACCTCTTACCTGGGGTCATCGTGGTGGCGCGTATCTGTTTTGTGGTGTCTGCTAGAGAGTAATGCTATTACGAGACTTAGTTCAGATGAAAATATGTTATTAAAAGTCGAGGGTACTCGATGGTACTTAATTAATAGGAATTTAGCTACGGAATCATGGGGTCATCACAGAACTACAGGTAAAGAAACTGTTAATCGCAAGTGTAACTAGCGCTGGTTGATGCTGATCATAGTAAAAAGGAATGTGGTGTCGTAACTCCGGGTTATTGATGCAAAAAATGTAATCTGCAACGCAAACGAAGACATACTACTAGACGTTATCTTTGAGTTTGAACAATCAATTTGCCTTAAACGCCGTTCCCTTGACTTATCTCGAGCAAACATGTATCAGATTAACCGTGATCCGGTGTTTTCATTGAAAGCAATGCAATTGTTACGTTGTGTGCGGTTCTCTTGAGTATCGATATGGGAATGATCTTGTTATAAAAGAGGGATAATGGTATACTTTAGGGTGTGTATAACGTGGATCATGTGCCTAGGGGTTGAGTTGTCGGTAATAGATGAGGGCCTTAGATGTAGGACATTGAAAACGATCATTAAGGGACTTTTTGGCACTTATGTTGCTGTATTTAGGCTAATTCTGTGAGGACTGCATAGAAGAAGCCTCGGTTTCAAGCAAGAAGTGTTCATGTAGAGGTTGTATGGCCTCCGTGCAAAAGCCTGTTTGCGGTCCCGTCTTTTTGGCATGACATAAGATGGTATCAAGCGCAATAGAAGAGTGTGCGAACTAAGGGATTGCTGCCCGGCTGTCAATGTAAAGACACTATGTGGCTTACAGGAGGTCACCTCTTTGAGCTGCATTGAATTTTGAATGGTTTAGTTGGCTGCCATAGGAAGACTTCCGCTTATAACGTACATTCTGTGAGGAGATTGATGACATAACGTGTTTTTTACTTGCCACAACTGACAGAACAGCGTCAATATGCTTTCACTAAGTCCATGGTTGTATTTACCGCAACCCAGAAAGCCTAGTCATGCTATTTGACCAAAACAGTAACTCATCCTCTTCGATGTTTTCCAGGTATGTTTTCCTTATAATCATGTGACCGAATGTCAACATCTGTTGCTAAGCCACTTCTAGTGACTACCTGGATTCTCCTACTTGATGCAATACTCCCTAGAGTGAAACTTTTTCAGCCCAGAGTATACTTTCCAAAGTATTCTCAACTTGAAATTGATAGTGATGATAATGTCTGCCTCTCTCTGGGTACAAGTTGAATAACTTGTCTACACGTTTATTGCCTAGTCATTTTCTTCTGTTCAGATTAACTAATATCAATTCTATTATTACCATTTTCATTATTGTTATCCCTGTTATTTTCATTCCTGTTATTGTTATTTCTATTATTATTTCAATTGTTGTTATATCCATTAATATGATAATCTTATCTCTTGCCAACATGTAAAGTATCCCAACAAAATATGCGTAAATGTAGCATATCAAAATACGTAGTATACAAAAGAACGAAATATTCTTTGATACTCTACGATTCCCTCCCGGTAATTTCGATTCTTTGAAAAATTTGGAACATATATCTCAAATGTTGACACAACGAGCAGGTGGGGCAGCACTTTGGGGACTCTCAAAGTTTTTTTGATTCCACAGGTTGTGTTATTATGTTTACTCCTATGGCCACTGACAGTTGGGAATGTGAACATTAAAAATATACTTTTGGGTTCAACTGCGCACTTCCTATCTAAAGATAAAGAAAGCTTACCGGAATTGAAAATTCACTTTTTGGTGAAATCTTGTTCTTACAAATGAAATCAATGTTTGCTTTCTTGTCACATCTCGTCCCTGATGAATATAGTTTATGAAAATCCTAGAGAACAAGAAGTGAGAAAATGATACTCAAGCCTTATCTTGTTGATTAGATGGTCAGAATTACAATTTATTGGGGCGATTCATATTTTCTCCGTCTATGTCATCACCGGGTCACCATAGCTCAGTTGTTAAAGCAGAACGCCGCGTGGGTCCCGTGTTCAAATCCCAGTGGTGATATTTTCACTTTTCTCTAGTATCTCGTCAAACTTGATATTTTCAAATCTTTTCTTCTCAATAACATTTGGTAATTTTCAATGGGCTGTGAACAGCATGAGGGGCCGGATGGCAATCCTTCCACGGTCAATTCACATGGCGCAGGGAGACTGGCATCCAAAGTTGCGTAGAGCTGGACGCGATGTCTACCGGTGGAGTATTAGGAGCTAATGTGGAGACTTGACAAAAGTGAACTATTCTACCACCGGGTCACCACAGGTCAGTTGGTAGAGCAGCACACCGCAAATGCGTGGAGCCCAGGTTCGAATCCTGATGGTGACATTTCTTCTCTTCTTTAGATTCTCTTCATTACTGAATTCCATAGTTATGTTTATGCCATCTAGGTTATGGGTTTTGTGTTTGTTAAGGAGTTGTAATTTCATGCAAACGTGCCGGGTATCCGTGTCGGGGATAGACTGATGTGTCGGTGTGTTTGCGATGGTAGGAAGAAAGAACTTGTTGTATTCCACGATCTTAGAAATCAAAATTTGACGTCATACTAATATGATAATTATTAAGTACCGTGGGTTTACTGATTTATTGATTAATGTTTGAAAATTTTCTTTGCAGTGCGGAGGTTTGAAATGGCCTGTGGCACTTTTTATGTTCATTGATCTCTTACCCATTTCATCTGAGAATAGAAGCACAATTAAAAATTGCATAACCCTAAATACAATAAATATTTTTTGTTGTAATTTTTAGTTTGGCCATTGCCTCTCCGTGTATGGTAACAACCCTACAACTAAATAAATGAGGTTGGTCACAGTTTGAGTTTCCTGCAGTTTCAAGAGGCCGCCAAGAAGGAAACGATATTTTAGAACGTTTAACTACTGACTTCCACAGGTTTATCTGACACAGGTCTACAGGTCTATTTGACTTCCACAGGTCTACAGATCTATTTGACTTTCACAGGTCTATTTGACTTCCACAGGTGTACAGGTCTATTTGACTTCCACAGGTGTACAGGTCTGTTTGACTTCCACAGGTGTACAGGTCTATTTGACTTCCACAGGTGTACAGGTCTATTTGACTTCCACAGGTGTACAGGTCTATTTGACTTCCACAGGTCTACAGGTCTAGTTGACTTCCACAGGTCTATTGGAAAAACTATTAAACCAAAGCACCTAAATTTCATTTGTTACTTGTCTGATACTCAATCATAATATCTCTGTGTCAAGAAACTTGTAGTTTAATGGGACGACACATCAGCGTACCGCTTAAATACGTTCTCGTCGACCTGTAGTTATCGTTGACCATTCTCTCATGATAACCTCATAAGGCTCACTGAACCGCTTCAGTTAATTTATCAGAAGTAAATAAATATTGATCTACAGAAAAAATGAGGTCTTTTTGATTCTAGATTCTGTACCAGAACGGCGCATCCTTCCTTATCTGCTCTTGTAAAGTAACTTAACCTGAGTTTGCTCAGTAAACTCAAGGTGCGACCTCTTCCTACGAATCGGGAGCATGTTTTAAAAGACTTACCGACAAGTAAACTTCAAAAATTAAAACGTTGGCCTGTCTGCATGACAAGATTTATGTTTCGGGTAATATTTGTTGTCACCTGATTCTTATAAGCACGGCAAAAGACGACCATCATCGGACGTGGTCTGTACCATTTATTTGTTCTCTGTGTTTGATTGTAAATCTGTCTCCCTCATCGTAAACACCAAAAACTCCTTTTAAGGCGATTTTTCCCATAAAGTGGACAACGAGAACATATAGAGTGTATACGAAATGCACAAAATTTCCATTATTTCTTGAGGTCCGTTCATAAGAAACTGCTAATAAATTTGGCCCGAAAACAGATACTTGCCTGCTTTCGACGAACACCCGATCCTTTTTCTTGACGTGGTTGCTCTGCAGTCAATAGAAAAGCAGTTCTCTGGGATCAAGTGCACTTCAGATGTTTTATCGATAGGTACTCTATGGCAAATCTATGTGCTCTGGCAAATCTATGTGCTCTGGCAAAATATATGTGCTCTGGCAAAATATATGTGCTATGGCAAATATATGTGCTATGGCAAATATATGTGCTATCCGCTTGATTACAACATTATTCCTTCAGACAGGTAATTATCATTTCAGAACAAGTATTCTTTAGTTGTATAATGATGACGTAATCCCCAATTGCTTGTTGTTGATGAACGTGCAGTCATTAAGTGATAACAAACCGAGAACATTTTTCAAAAGAAAACAGTGAAGGGTGGGGATGCCTACTGCTGCGCCTAGAAGTTTTTATAAGAGAAACCGGTGGCTCGTAATTGTACCGTATCGTGATGTTTGTACCGCGGAGCTTCTGTGATTATCGTGCACTTTCAAAGTGTGCGAGTTTTCACAGTTTGTCCCAAATCTTACAACTTTCTCTTGACTCGGCTTTAATAAACATATAATAGATGCTTATTTGTATGCCATTAGGCCATACAACGCTACAGCCATCTAAACCGTCCTCTTTTTAATTTTTCTCGCACGTTTTCGTCGGTAACAACTATTGTCAGTCGTGAAAATGGTTTTCACGAATTTTTGTAAGTACATCAGAACTGCAGACTGACAAGCTACCATGACATCCATACTCGGAGTTCCGCCCTAGATCTTTTGGTGCGTTGAAAATTACAGATACCATGCATTGTATGGAAATCTGAAGGCAAGAAGTGCTGGCTGACGTTCCTAAGAAAGATTTCGGCGTTTGAAAGGCGAATATGGTCAACATAAATTCCTACATTTCCGTACTAAGTCCTAATAGGCCTTTTATAATGAAAAACACTCATATTGGAAACATGAGGGGCAGAATAGTCCAAGACAAGATAATATATATTAAAGGCTAAAAGTGAAGGAAACTTAATAATAATAAAGGGATGAAATCCGTTTGGCGATAATCTGAACTTTTATCATTTACTTACTGATAATAAGAATTGTTACTTTGTTTTCTGTAGCAATCAATCGTATCCAATTATCTGCTTGGCGGCTAGGAAACATTCGAGAAATATTGGAGATCAGAACCACAATTTTTAAAAATACTGAGATTGAGGCCAGAAGTCGTTTAGTATTTCCAATCTTTATAAATATTTACTGCCCTGCAGACACAACGTTAATGGGTATACAGTGGCCTCCCCCCCCCCCCCCCCCCCCCAACAAACAAAAAAAAAAAAGAAAAAGACAAACAATATTCAGAGGCACACTTTGTTTCTTTTTTTTTTTCTTTTCGGGGGCAATTAGTCAAG
>JAAAKL020016507.1:0-10998 GCA_010016065.2 Carybdea cf. marsupialis auct. non (Linnaeus, 1758) | reverse complement strand
AAACGTTTTGTGTCCACTTCGTTCTCGTATCTTTTTCCTTAGTTCGGTCATATCGAATCATCTCGACACCATTTCTGTACTGAGAAGTACTAATAGTTCGTGTCAGTACTGAAATCTATGCAAGACACGTTCATCTTTTTTCTCCATATCTATTGACATAAACCACTACTACAACTGAGTACAACGAGAAATTCTCCAAACTTTAAATAGTATAATCAAAACTCCAATCTTTAAAAATAGCTCTAAACTCTGAAAGTCTATTACTCTTGAAGTTTCTTAAACTCCATAACTCTGACCCTCAGGTCAAAGGTGATTCTTTTAAGAATTGTTATGGGTTATGAAACATTTCCATGGGGAGGGAAGTTTGGGTAATGTCTGTATGAAAGAAGTGGCATCAAGGCTCAAACGTGAAGGTATGATAGTTATGAAGTCAAATTAAATATCAAGAAATCGATAGAAAAACCACTCCCATGAAATCTAATACGCACTCTCGCCAGTCATCTTATTGTCTTAATACATTTCCGTGAGAAAAACTATCGCTTGCAAGATATATAAGGTATATAAGGTAAGTGATTTTCTCCTCGAAAGAAAGAGTATCATGGCTAATTTTAGGGTATTCCTTGAGTGTAATGTATTTGTATCTTATAGCAACCGTTTTGTGTTTTAGCGATCTTTTTAAACAAGAACATATGTTACGAAATGATACCAACTTTTTGGGAAACACTCAGAAATTATAACGACAGAATCAGGATAGAGTTGAGGCAGTTTATCTAGCAAATGGCCGATAAACAGCTTGCTATTAGTAAGTTGAACGAGAAGATATTTGATCTGTTGAGTGAAGAGGATGTGTATGGAAATCGAATCATCTCCACCCATGTCAACCAGTAATACTTTTCCAAAATATTTCCAGTTCTTGTACTGTGAAAATTTGACAAAATATGGGAACTGAGTTTCAAAAAGTGATACTTTGGGAAAGAATTTAAGGGAGTACTTCCATGTACTTAGGATCAGGGAAATACTTCTGCTTTTAAGTACAGGGTCCGTAGTGGGCATCAAAGATCAAAACTCATTAAGATTTGTAATTTGAAGGACGTTCTGTAAGAACTGCTGAAAGGAAAGGAACCCTCAAAATAGGTCAAACGTGATGTTTTCCAAGTGAAAGGTTTATAAGCTATATGACAACACAGATTCTTTGTTGTCGATTAGACCAACGATTGCACTGAAAATTTAGACTTTGAATTCCAAGTAAAGTTTGAGGACAGAGCAATTATATTAAAATCTATAGAGTAACACTGTTTTAAACCTTAAACTATTTTGTATGTATCTGACGTGCGTTATTTTTTTATTATGGGCATTATCATAGTTTTGTTTCCGTATGCGAATACGAATATCAAATACTCAATTTGATCATAGACCAAGTTTTGCTGAAGTCCTACATGCATTAATGTTAGATCTATTTCGCTTTGGATCTTCATTTTAATCGTTAAAGAACTCCTGATTATCTGCAACGAATGCATTTGATGGCATCTGGACACAGCGTAGCAAAGGGTTTACAATGATAAAACTTATAAAGGAGTGAGGCATAGTTTATAGCTTTGCATCATTTTTAAGTGTTTTCTTACTAAATTGTTAGCTTGACGATTATAACTAAGCATGGTGACAAAATACATATTAGTTTGAACATGTAGATGGTATTGCTTAGTCTTTCCGCTTGGGTGAGTTGGTTTCTTGCTTAGGGTGTATTTACTAAAGGTATTTGCTGCTTCTTTTATAGTAGTCAGATTATGGTGGTATTGGTAAAACATCATACTATGTTGAAAATACTGGCCTTGAAGGCAGAAGGAGTTGCTTCTTAGATTCCCCTTTTGTTTCGACTAGTACTGTTAGTTTAGTAATTAGTTGTGATAAGAGAGATGTCTCAATTGCAATTCGGACTATGAAAAAGTATATTCATCAATTGAAAACTAGATATGCTAATAAAAATATGTTTTCATAGTGGAAAATATTTTGTAGTCTTGTACTGAAACACACACCTGTAGACACAGAAAACGAGTATGACATTGGCAGGGACTTTATGTAGTTTTAGATTTAGGCCTTCACTCACTTGGTGTTTGTCTTGTAGTGTAAATGGCTCTTGTCACTGTCCTCATAAAATAGTGGGCGTCTTTTCTTAATCTAGAAATTGTTTATCTACAGTGTAACCATAAAAGAAACGGTGTTATATAACGTAAGGACTTAGGGGATGGGAGTTTTCCTCAAAATGATCTAACTCACAGTTTGTGTAGAAATAATTCTGTTACTTATATTTCATTGTCACTCTTTCAAAAGTACCCTAATCTGCCATTCCAATTTCGCTAAAGGAGCGGCTTTAACACAATACTGATCTATCAAAATTTACAACTATCAGGATAGAAGTATGAGGAACACTGTTTCAAATTACGAAATCTACTCTATGGAGAAGTGATGGTACATATTCTACCAGTTTCTTAAGGTCAGGCCATGGTCAGGCCACTGCTTACTGCTTACGATTTACAGGACGTCCAGGATAACAGTGTGTGTATGTATATGCAATACGGCTGAGGAACAATCCTGAGAAAATATTTGCACATAATAATGATAATTTTCTGCAATCTTTCGACATCAGCTCCTTTCTTATTCCTCTCTTTATTTCCTCTGTCTTTCTGGATGCGCCCAAAGTTTTACAAAGGCATTGTTAGTGAACTACGGTAGGAGTATATTAAATTCTCACCATTTGTTCCTATTTATCATTGGCATATATTGCTGCTGAAACGGCAATAGAGTTGGTAAGGTTAATGTGTGCCTTTCCAATATTGAATTTGGAATGCCTGGTGCTATGTTGACGATGGATAGTTCCTATTCCGAAATCCTATTCTTCCACTATTCCCTGCACGCCCCATACCCTTCATCTCTTTTGCTGTAGCTGGAACGTTTTGTGTGTTTATGCTTGATCCAATGCTAAAACTCAATCGGTTAAGTCTCTTTGTCTACCAAGTATGAAAAATCAAATAAATTTTTCGACCACATTCGAGGGCGACCCAAAGGCTGCCTTTTCAAACAGTTCTGCCCGAAGGTAGGGAGGAGTGCCACTTCACTTCCTTGTGTTTCCACAATTTGACCCCAGTATGAACTGGTTCCCATTTGCCGACCTCAGAGGGTTGACCCGCTAGGTTGGCGGCCAGCTTAATGGCTCAGTTTACGAATTGATAAACCAGACAGGTTATTAAATCGCCCAGAGTAGGATTTGAATGTGGAACCTTCTGCACTCACAGATGGAACCACTGAGCTATCGCTAAGTTTTGAAATAATATGAACGGTAGCTTTATTTTGAGTAAATATAACTAGTCTGTTGGCTAAGAAGAATCTAGAAGCTTTTAAAAATCTAATATCAAAACCAAGTCTAGCCTTTCGTTGTTACCATGCTTTGTTATATAATTAACAATCAAGGGAAACAGAATAGACACAGAACATATAACTTTGTATGACTCCGATGTTGACCTCAGTCACTCCTATTCTCCTATCCGTTCTTTGCATACTAATTTCAGAGTTCATGTAAAAATAGAGAATGAAGTTTCAGTGCTGCATTTGGTTGTTATGTTTCATTATCAAGAAGTAGTAGTTAATCGGCATTATGTTAATATGAACTATATGCGGAAGAGCAACATTTAATGGCACAGTTCAATATAAATTGAAGGACTACAGAATGGTCATTTGATTTCATAGTTAATAGAAATCCAATAGATCTTGTTGTGGAGGTTATATGGCGTGGGTTTTTTCAGTAGCTGATATCTAGGTCTAAAAATGTTTTTTTATGAAGTTAATACACGTTACTTTGTGGCAACAACGGTTTCGACAAGATTCAAAAATATGATCTGCTCCTGAGGCAGATATTTAGCTTTGTATAAATGAGAAAGCATCATTTCTGACTTCCCCTCTGTGTAACTGTTGTCATTTAAAACTTTGTAGTTACTAGCATTTGTTCAAGAGGTCTTTGTGGATGCCTGTGTAGGTACAAGTTCGTTTAACATGTACCCAGCATGCACCCATATATTGTCCACTTTCACATTCTAAACACAACCACTTTCTGTAACAAACAAAATACAGTGACAGTCTCGAAGTAACCGTTGAATTCCATTTAGGAACAGCTGAGTCATTCAGTAAAAAAAGAGATCATGTAACTTATGCTTACGAACTGAAATATGAGCTTGTCATAATTCCATTTCACCTGAATCACCTCCTTAACTGTCTGTACTTATTTTGATCTATCGAGAGTATTCATTTAAATGGTATTAATTGATCACCTACAATAGATGTTAGTTATTCGAGGAGGATATAAGCTGAGAGAAGAGGAGTCTTCTATTGTCAAAACGATTCTTTTCTGCATTATCACTGAATAACTATGAAGTTTGCAGCTCTTTGTAATGGTTAATACAAAATCCCAAATTTTTCTAAGTTTTGTTTTGAATACTGGAAAATAATGCACAAAGGCATTTATTTCCATCTCTATTGATGCGTAAGAACATTGAAACATTCGGATGTCTTATTCAAATTTGGAATCAAGGAGTGAAACTTGATATTCTTTTGTCGACTGGCACCGTTCGACCGTTCAGATGGCTACTTGAAAACTTTAAAGCAACTTACATGAATAATCACAGCGTTAAAGTCGAGTTTTGCTTTGTTAGTTGTCAGACCATGTGCTATCAGTGACAAAATATAGCCTAACGTTAGGAGCATCGGACGGCTGGAGTTTAGGTGATATGATGTATCTTTTTTGCCATTATGAATAACGAAAGCAAGAAAAGTTCTGTTCGAACTCGTCGAGGTATCAGACATTCGTGGCCTTAGGACTGCAAAGTAATTGACCCAAAATAGTGTTTTGTTATTTTAACCTAGCTATGAACTCCGATAGCTTGAATATCAAGATCTTGGAAGCTGCAGGACCTTTATCCAGCTTTATTCATACGGAAGTATTCCAGACTTTGCCGACACCGAGGACTCGTATTTAAAAGACATAAACAGTTGATGAGTCAGTGAGCGACGGCGTTTCAGATATGCCTGGGACAACTTTAAAATTGTTTAAGAAAAACCGAATTCGTCCTGGAGAAATTCTATTTCAAGTTTGCAACCTGCTCTCAATGGTAAGATGGGCTATCGTATGTCACGATCAGGTATCATGTATCTTATTATTGATCTATAAACATTAAATGTTGATGCTTTGGTTCCAATCTTGTATCGTGTTTGCCAGAAACAGTTTTGTCACAGCTACTATTTTCATACACAACATTGATAACAGTGCCATTGAATAAAACGCTTATTACAGAAGAGAAAAATACTGTCTTTTTATAATTCAGCGAACACTCGATGCTTCTATTTGTCCTTTGTAATTTGAATTGTGAATTTGTATCATTGCAACATTTCATACTCGTGACCTTATGTTCAAGTTTAACTTCTGAAGTAAATTAATCTTGGAATGACCGCTGCTGTGGGCATCAATATCGCATGAATGAACTTGACAGTTGATTTGATATCATTTACTCACGTTATATCAGGGTCTATTACAGTATTTTACAGTGCATCTACCAGTAGTATACTTCAAAAATACTCCTTTACCATCTTCTTAAGAACCAAGAAAACGTTTTCATTCTACTTGTTACTCCTGCGACGTCGTTCAGATTTGTAAAATTGTAAGTAAACACAGCTTTGTTATAGTGATTCACTTTGATTTATGTTGTCAAGGGACGGAAAAGCTTTTAACCACCTATAGTCCTGTGTGTCAGAGAGCCAGCGTATATATGAAAAGCAGTCTCTAAAATTTAGTGTGACTCTATAACTGTTTTTATGTCCAATCCAAACCAAACACTTATTTTGAACGTATATTACAATAGAATGTACAACATAAAACTCTCCTTTTCCTTTTTAAAACCTTTGGGCACAACCCTTAAGTAAGGGATGATTATTCAGATAAAAGTTGGAAAACATAAATCATTCCAGAATACCCAAGTAAACACAAAGCGATAAGAAAACCACCGATGTACCAAGCGTTGACCGCAAAAGTTACACAAGTACTTCAACACTAAGACGAAACACATCGATCCAATGTGAAAAACGATAGGACTCCTCGGTTTACTTTAGACAGGTCAGTGGAAAGAACACGATCTACATGATGGCATAAAAATAACCCTCTTTGATTGTTTAACCCTGACACATCGATATTTGCCGATGACATCGAAGTACCCACTTAAAGTTTATATTTCAACGGAGCTTCTCAGAAAATCACCGTTTTTAAGCATTTCAGACTATTTATAATTATCTGAGGGATTTAACTGAAGCACAACGGGGCAAGGATGTCTGTTGATTTACCATCTGGGTCAATCTTGAGATAATAAACCAAAATTGAAAACGTAGTTCTCAAAATTGAATGAAAGTAAGGAGAAACTTTGTAAATTAAGTCCACTAACTGGGAGAACACGGATGCCAGAGGACACGGATTGTAGTGAGCATAGTAATAACAATAATGTGGCACAACATTGACTGCTCTGAGGTTGATCAAAGTAATCTAGTGTTTTATTGTCTAGACAATTTCGTGTTAAGTTACGGTCATGACAATACTGGGGTTTTAAAAGGTGATGGTTATAGGATCTGATGAATCCTTTACGCTATATGGAAAGTTTTTGGCCTCAGATACAGCCCTCAGGCTGACAAAGTTGTTTCTCTGGAAGCATAAAAGGCAAACATTTAATATCGTTGTCATCAACTACGTATACACTCCGACCAGTCTCAAGTGCCAAAGTATAGGAAGTGTCAATGCTATTTCGTCGCATCTGTCAATCTCAGAACAAAGGTACTTTTCTCGAGACTAAGGATCTGTCTTGGTTCTGTTATCCTTGGTCTAGTCTAAAGTAATATTCTCTTTCTTGAGATATAGATATTCATTGATTATAAAATATGTATTTGAGTACTGATTCATGTATAATAGGGAAGATAGGATTTGAAAATATCGAATTTGAAGAAATATGAAAGAAAAGTGACAATGTCACCACCCGGATTCGAACCCGGGACCTACGAACTCCTACTATGTTGTTCTACTAACTGAGCTATGGTTACACGCGAGTGCGTGGGTCAAGGGTTCGAATCGCGGTGGCAACATTCTCACCTCTTCTAGTATCTGTACAAACTTGATACACGTATATGCATATTTGCTTTATATGTATAAAGGAATATTGGTTTTCGTATATATATATATGGTTCATCAAGGTTATTCGCTAGCTTTTGAGATGGATGTACAACTGTCACACCGGGAATTTACACAGCTCATTAGTGCAAATTTCATCTAATCTGTTCCATGTCGTAAAACTGACGTTCCATGTCGTATATACCTGTATTAATGATACCGAATACCCGGTAGCAGTATCAATTTTGCATCGGTACACACAATTATGGTAGTACTATTCGTGATTGACACAGTGGTTTTACTTTGTCGGATTCCCTGGAGTTTCCCTCGTTTTCTATTTCAGTTTCCTTCCTCATTTAACGATCATTGCTAACCAAATTACAAAATCCTTGCACGAAAGCTCTGTTTTCATACTTAGTTAAGGCTTAATCAACGTTGCCTACAAGTACCTCGAAAAGATGCATTAACACCGTTGAAACTGCGTAGGGTAGAAGACCCATTGCAATTCGAGACATTTACACAACAGAAGAGCAAGCCGTTGATTTATTCTCTTACGATTCAGGGCATTTGTTTAAGCCCAATTTCAATCTGTTCCTTAAGTAAACAACATAGCATCGATTCAAAAAATAACTAAGGTTTCCTACACAGTCCATCCCAGATGAAAGAATTGTCACACAAGTTTTTAAATTTGAAATTACATGATCTCCTTTTGTCTTTGCCTTGAAGGTGCTATCCGTTGCTGTTGTCGCTGGAGGAGCTTATTTGCTGTACAACTTTGATCGGTATTCTCCGATATTTAAAACGTTTGTCTTCCGTAATGTAGGACAGCTAATAACTTTGTTGGGATGCTTTGGTATTGCATTCGCATTTGTGGGATGCCTTTTCTTTCATTACAAGAAAAAGGGACTCGTGGGCTTGGTAAGTACAATGACAACACTGCTGTAAGTTGGTAGAATTTATAAGAAAAGGCGCGCGATAGATATACATAACCCAGGTTAAACCGTTATGTTTCTCTTTTCTCTCTCTCAGGGCCTGGAAAAATGAAGGTAGTGTAAAACTGTTAAATATCAGAAGTCATTGGCCATTCCTTTAACCTGAGAGCTAGAGCTTACCAAACAGGTGCTCTGTGACTGAGTTGTATTACCTCTTAGTCATGACATTGTCATAAATAACAAAGTAATGAGAACTAAGTGGAAGCCAGGCTGTCGAAGGTTAATTGTTTATTTGTCTTAACTATTCTCAAATGTGATAGAGGATATTCTTAAATGATATTAAAACGCCAGAAATGATCACTTTATGAAGACTATGCTAGCATAATGGCATTTTAGCACAAACAATGGTATTTCTTTTCAGACATTCGTTACATAATGTAAAAAACAAACAGGGTTCCAGACTGGCCCTTCGCCAATGTTATTTTCCGCATGTCTGGTTAGCGCGTCCTAATAGCATAACCATAAAAGCCCCAGAAGCACCCGAATATGTAAGTGATACAAGGAGTGTATGCACGGGATATGATTGGAATCTAAATAAATTTGTGTGAAAGTTTGACTTTTATGGTGCTCGTTTCTTGACAGGATTTTTGCCCGTCATGCCGATATCTCCCAAGAAACTGGGGGCTTAAATCTCTTAGCCCCAAGCATGAAATCTTCTGCCTCCGTATGCAACTTAAATTTTCAGTAGCAGATGCGAATCTCTTGTACGCTTTAGTAACACGTCTACAAATTAAGTTCATTTCTATCTTTGTTTAGTATGTAATTTCAATGGTAATTATTTACTGTGGAGAAGTTGGTGCAGGATTAGTCCTAGTGGAGAAAAAAACTGAAGTAAGTAATTTGGATATTCTATTATTGAGTGCATAATGACCGTAACATGCAGTTCCTCAGAAAATTGTTTCAGTACGTTTTCCTAGTTCGACGATTAGATAAAGATAGATGCATAGAAACCGCAACTTTCTACGGTCATTGGATACATTGACTTTCCTCATGTCCATCCTTCCGTATTCATCTCCAATGCTAGAAAGAGGGTGGTCTCCAAACGTTCGAAGAGCTGGATTTCAATATCCACCGGTGAAGATTTGATAGTTGATGTGGGACAATAGCGGAATAGAGTACATCGGAAGTAATGTAGATGAAATGATAGAGCACACGAGGCGAGTGCATGGCTGACGGATTTGAATCAATTTGGTGACATGTGTCTTTAATATCTTTCAAGTCATATTACATGGGAGCACGTGACGTCTCCCTTTGATAACTCACGAGATTCCCAAAATGGTAGAGACTTCAAACTGAAGCTTGGCTATATAACAGTCTTACCTTAGTGGAACATATTGAAGTCAATTTGGTTAACAACTTTTGCGGTTTGAGTTAAAAAAAGAAGTTTCTTTCAGCTGGTAAGTGAAGACTCCTGAAAAAATATTGACATTTGACAAACGCTTTACTTAGGCGAAATCATCATGCCCTTAATTCTGGCAAAATGCCGAAAATTTCTAAAAGGTACTGATATAATCAAATCAATTTTTAGAGGCACTATTTTGGAGAAAACATAACAGCATGAAGTCTGCGATTTTTGAATACCATTTTAAAAAGTCTTAATAACGGAGGATTTACAAAGTTGAATTTTGCCAGATAGTTATTTTGCTATGTTGAAAGATAGAAAAGATCTATGCCACAAAATGATGTCTATTTGGACTGGCTTTAGGGATGACTAACATTACCTGGAAACATAGTCAATGAGCATACTAGGAAGATCCTGCTAAGAAGTCCAAAGAAAATAGAGGAGAAAGACACCCTGATAAATAAATAATTGAAGATAATCACAGAATATCATGCTAGACATTGCCGTAGTGGAAAAAAATAACTTCATCAAGACACCATCATTTGTTGAACACGGTTAGCTAAAACAATGGATGATCACTTATGAAGCAAAAAACTCCTTTATTTCTTTGTATATATTCCATTTTATTTGCTTTATATTGGATAATTCATTGGATTGAGTGCTGATCCTTACATTTTCAGGTTAAAAACAGTACACGAGCAGTCCTCGAGACAATCATCCGAAATTATTACGGAGAGCGGGGTCATCATCTAGAAACTGCTGCTATTGATACGATCCAGAGAAAGGTAAGGTAACGGTAAAACCCTTATTTTATGGTCAAATCGTTCTCTTGTTTTTAAAACTATATTAGCAAGTACAGTACAATACGGTGTTTACTAGTTTATTATGGTGCTAGCCGGAAGCGAGCAGTTTCGCTCGGCGTAAATTATCACAAAATGCAATCTCGCATGGCTCTATAGCTAACACAGCTTTATACTGTACTTAATGAAGTCCCATATTATCAAAGGATAAAACTACAAGCACTTGGAAATCAACTTATCGCAAGGATCGTTATTTCTGACATTAGATTTTACCCCGAACCCTAAATAACACGTGCTACACCTCTTGTCACAAACCCTGAAAGACACCCAAAGGGCCAAGCTAAGTTATATTCTACACCAAGTTTCAGCTTCATCAGATCAATGGTCTAAAAAACAAATGAGAGATGAACAGACAGACAGATTGAAGACAGAAAGACTGAAGACAGACAGACTGAAGGCAGAAAGACTGAAGGCAGACAGACTGAAGGCAGACAGACTGAAGCCAGACAGACTGAAGGCAGACAGACTGAAGGCAGACAGACTGAAGGCAGACAGACTGAAGGCAGGCAGACTGAAGCCAGACAGACTGAAGGCAGAAAGACTGAAGGCAGACAGACTGAAGGCAGACAGACTGAAGGCAGACAGACTGAAGGCAGACAGACTGAAGGCAGACAG